>CAUYPK010107197.1:0-34952 GCA_963574355.1 Loris lydekkerianus
AAAGAGAGGGAAGGAGGGAGGGGAGTGGGGCTTTGGTGTGTGCCACACCTTTTGGGCACAAAACATGATTGTAAGAGGGACTTTACCTAAAAAATGCAATCAGTGTAACCTGGTTTATTGTACCCTCAATGAATCCCCAACAATAAAAAATAAAGAAATGGAAAAAAACAAAAACAAAAACAAACAAACAAAAAAAACAGCATTAGGTACACCAAGAAAGCAGCAGTGGGTTGAATAGACAAAAGCAGAAAAAGACACAAAAAGAGACTTAAAGACTCAAAGCAAAGATACTCTCATCACCTCCTCCATGAGGAGACATCCAGGAAATACACTGCACCTGCTGGTGACAATACATTGTATCATAGTATACTATTCAGCAAACTGTGGCTATACATTGTTTCATAGTATACTGTTTAATTAAGCTCAATGTGGTTTTCACTGCATGGCTTAGGTTCAATCATTTTGATTAATAAAAATATTTTCTTTTCATAAAATTCCAAAGATAAAGAATGTTTCCAGGCCTTTTCTAGACAGGTATCTGACTTAGGTGGGCCCCACTGCCAAGCAAAGCTGGGATCCCCATGTGCAGACTGGATCTCGCCAGCCTTCTCTCCTTCTGGAATGGCAGCAGGACCAGGATCAGGCCCGCCTGGGTGCGCTGCAAGTTACACTCCACACCTCTCCTTTCATCTGCACAATGCCTTTGGAAGGGGAGGTATCTCACAGATAAAGAAAACAGTAAAGCCATGGTCACAAAGTTGACAAAGGACAATGTTTTATCATTGAAACTTAAGTTCAGGCCCTTTCCTGCAGCTCTGCTGCCTGATTGGCAAACTTCCAGAAAAATGCTTTGACTACTCAATGCTCAAAGAAAGAAAGAAAGATTGGTTCTACGTTAGATGCTTTTGAGGATAGCTTTGAAGGGTCTCTGGAGTCTACCCTGAATCCAGAGGTCAGCCCTCCACAGTCAAGTCTAAACCATAAGGCCTTACTGCACCCTTGCCATGTCTGATAGGTCCACCTGATCCACTTAGACCATTCAAAATACACCAAAAACTTAAAAAAAAAAAAAAATACTGAGAAAAATAGGCCGGGAGTGGCAGCTCATACCTATAATCCCAGCACTCTGGGAGGCTAAGGCAGGAGAATTGCTTGAACTCAGGAGGTTGAGACCAGTTTGAGCAAGAGCAAGACTATTAAAAATAGAAATATTAGCCAGATGTCATGGGTGCCTAGAGTCTCAGCTACTCTGGAGTCTGAGGCATGAGAGTCACTTGAATCCAGGATTTGAGGTTGCTGTGAGCTGTGACACCATAACACTCTAGCTTGGGTGACAGAGTGAGACTCTGTCTCTAATAATAATAATAATAATAATAATACTGAGAATACAGAGAGTAAGAGTCATTGGAGCTGTCTTCTCAAGAAGAATTGCGTCACTCTCAAGCAATTCTTCTTGGATGCTAATGAGATACTTCAGTATCTAATCAATAGTTTTTAATTACATTAATGTTGTTTTATTTAGTTTACTTTTATGCTTAGCTGTTTACTTTTTAATCCCACTCTGGATCTTGCATTTGCCTGTTCACATCATACTTCTTGCCTTGCTTTTATCCAGTTCTCTCTTCACTATTTTCTCTGCTGCTTTCTTTCCTCAACTAACAACAGCAAAGTTGGGATACTTTAATTTTGACTATATTTTCCCTGGACTTAGCAGGTATTGACTTTCTCAGATGACCTTGCAAAAGTTAGGTGGCTGGAGAGAAAAGCTACACTTAAGTACTTAAAAAGGAATGAATGGGCTGGCAGAAAGCCAATGGGATAATGGCATTGCTGCTAATTAATAAGCTGCCCCTCAAATTGCCTCAGTTTCCCTGAAGACTAAGAAAGTACTAAAATCTGTCTCAGGCCCATCAGAACCAATTAAGTGACTGACGTGGCCCTTCAATACCCTTAAGTCACCTCCCTTTTGTCTTCAGTTCGCAATTCACATAACACCAGGTCAGTAAGCCAATGAGTACAGCAACATCCAGAAGAGAATCATGAGCTCTGATTTGTAAGCAGAGTTACAACATAGACTAAAATCATTACTGTCAACCCCAGGCCTGCCTTTGCTTAATCTGAGAGGCAAAGAAACAGCTTCCAGCTGCTCTTCCACTTGATAAGGCTGCAAATCAGACAATGGCCGAGGACTGGGGAGGCTGGGAGACTGGACCCCTCAGCAGCTCCACCGACTGCTCTACTGCTGGGCAACCCCAGGAAAGGCAGGTCTGTTTATGACTCCACAGGAGGGATTTGCACAGGGGCCTGAGGCACTTGGCTTTCAGCCTCCTCACCGCTGGGTGGTACCAGGTCGAGTACCAAGAGGGGATTTTTTTCAGCCTCCAGCCAGTTGTCAGCGTGGTAAACATGCCCACAACTGGTTTTCTATTTCCATGCATTAAATTGACATTACCAAAAAATATTGGTTACTTATCCAATGAGAGAAAATTAGATTTAAATTTAGAGTCCAGGTACAGATGCAAAATAAGCACTAAACTCCCAGGCTCTCACCACAGCATGTGAACACAGGGAAATGTGACTGACTTTGTAATCCCAATGTGAATGCAAGTGTGTCTGACATTGACAAACTTTTGAACCTTTTACGTGTGATAACAGGGGTGGAGATGGACAAGGGGATGTCACTGAGTCAGATTTGGACACTAAATCTTTAGCTGCCTTAGATCAGGAAATCATCTCATCCAGGACAAGCCAATCTCAAAGCCAAGCAGGTAAGAACACATCTTTTCCTTACCTTCATCCTTACATATATTTAGATGCCAAGAAAGAGCACTGGCCATGGGGTCTGAGGACTCAGGTAGCCTCCTGATTCCGACAAGCACATTCTCTCTTCTCAAGGCTATGCAATCTCTAGATTTCCTTTTCAGTTTAAATTACACTTATGAAAGACCATTTTCTTCATTATTCTTATTATCCTAAAATTTGGAGTGACTTTTATCTCCAAAAGTTCTATCCAAAATATGAACAAGATAAACTCTTACTCAACTGGGATCTCAAACACCCCCCAAATTAAAATAATCAAACTACTTTTGTGAAACAATATAAGGTCCATAATAATAGGTACCATGTTGTACAATATACTAAATTATGTTCAGAATCATAAAGAAAACATTAATTCCTGCTCAGTTTGATTTTATGAAGTCTGTAGAATTCTCATTCTGTTCCAGACAAATCTCACAGAATGAGAGACAAGTCAGAGCAGTTCATAAAAACAAAGTATCTCTAGAGTCCCCCAGATTCTCTAGACCCTAACAGGGAGGCTGTGGTTTGTGTTGATTTTCATTCCTTGTAAGTGTATCTTCCATTTGCACTTGCCTCATTTCTATCAGTTATTCTTGGTACCCAGAAAAGATAGAATTTTTGTTGTTGTTTATTTAAACTAAAACTAGAATCCTGCCAGACCAGCATACATAAAGGATCACATTTTTTTTTTTTTTTTAATCCTGAAAGGACTGACACAACTTGGGTGAAAAGTACAAAATCATATGAGAGGACACATATTTTGTTTTATAATGATGAGCAGAGTGGAACATCTTGAGATATGTATCTGTTCCTAGATAGAACATAGTCTCTTGGTAAAGATACTCAGAAGCGCTTGGCGTCTCCAGTTCAGTGGTTTGGGCGCCAGCCACAAGCATTGGGGCTGTGGATTCGAACCCAGCCATGGCCTGCTAAACAATGACAACAATAACAAAAAAATAGCAGGGCGTTGTGGTGGGCACCTGTAGTCCCAGCTACTTGGGAGGCTGAGGCAAGAGACTTGCTTAAGCCCAAGAGTTTGAGGTTGCTGTGAGCTGTGACAGCACAGCACTTTACTGAGGGCAACATAGTGAGGCTCTGTCTCAAAAAAAAAAAAAAAAATACTCAGAAGCATTTTCTGGAGGGTAAGATGCTGGCAAGCCTGTACCTTGGCTCACCAGGGACAGGGGACCTCACAAGCTGGGCAGGATGGGCAGTGGATACAGGGCCCAGAAGAGAAGCCTCTTGAGCACCATGTGTATAGGGATTCACTTTTCCTTTTTGCTCTATTGTTTGTTTCAGAAATTCACTTTTCCTTTTTGCTCTATTTTTATCTGTTTTTTTAAGCATTCTATAATAGTGATTTAGACCATTAGACTCTAGAGCCAGCTGACTTCAAATCCTGGCTTAGCCACTTGCCACCTGAGTGACCTCTGGTGGGGACTTTCCCCATGGTAAAATGGAGATAGTAATGATGCCTGTTTTCTAGGGTTGCTAGAAAGAGAAAGTGCTGAGACCAGTGCTTGGCACATAGGGCAGCTGCGTGCAGATTTTCACTTTAAATGCTTTAGGTTTTAACATCTCTTCCATTTTGGTTTGGCACCCATAGTACAGTGATTACTGTGCCGGATACACACACCAAGACTGGTGGGTTCAAATCCGGTCCGGGCCTGCTAAACAACAAAGACAACTGCAACAACAAAAAAAATAGCCCTGCGTTGTGGCAGGTGCATGTAGTACCAGCTACTTAGGAAGGCTGAGGCAAGAGAATCACTTAAGCCCAAGAGTTTGAGATTGCCATGAGCTGTGATGCTACAGCACTCTACAGAAGATGACATAGTGAGATTCTGTATCAAAAATAAATAATATCTCTTCCATTTAAAGTTCAGAGTCTGGGCTGTCTTCCAACAGTTTATTAGAAAGTATGTAGACATTTTAAAAAATCCCCACTGTCATGAACATAGAGGTTTTCAGCCCTTGGTATAAGCTGAATAAAAAAAAGAAAAGAAATAAAAAATCCAATAGTTTATTAACATTTTTTCACTCATTTGCCATACTGACAGTGCAAATACAAATCTGGTCTAAATGTATGGATTCTCAAGCAACAATGCACAGCTTTCTTTGTCCTCCATGCTAAAAGATGTAAAAGCTTAAGGGCCAAACAACACCAAAAGTATAGGCTTCAAAAAACCATCTAAATTAGGACACTCACTAGTTTTGCTAAGATACATCTGGAACACTGACAAGTGATTACTTAACATACAATAATGTGAAGTATATTTTTTGAAAAATAAACTTTAGTGGAACAATACTGAAGGATAAATCTGAAGAAAAGCAGGTTACCAGTTTAAGGTGTCAGCCAATTTGTTTCGGTCACTTTTGGGTCCATGTTCTAAAAATCTAAATTTAGTTACCTTTCCCTAAGCTGAAAGCTTCCTATCATGTCAGTATCTATGTTATGTAGAAAAGGAGACTTAGGTGAAATGTTTTTATTTATCACAACTGCTGGATCAATTGCCTAGGGCCTCCATTGCCGAGCTCCTGTGAAGGGAGAGAGTGGGAAAGTGACGGGGAGTCATCTTTCAAGAGCAGCCTGGCCTGACCTGACTTCCTCATCTCTCTGCTGCAGCCCTCCCAAGGGTGCCCACTCTGTCCCTTCCCCATTCTTCAACCCACCCGGCCCCCTATTCTTTACCTCCCCACTCCAGACAGCCCTGACCTCTTTGAGCTGCCCTCTCTCTGGGTGCTCCTGAGGTTACTTTACCCCTGACAACACTTTCTGCATACTACTTCATATTAAAGTCGGGATGTTAATGTCTTTTAAAATCGAGTCTTACTAAATCATAAACTCTTTGCATTCCTTTCTCCTTTTGGTAATTCTCACAGTTCTGAGTACAGTGGTTGGTCCTGAATTTGATTCATAGTGAATATATAAATTAAAAACAAACAAAATCACAAAAACCATGACCTAGAGGGTCAGTTCTGGAGTCAGAGAAACTTTCTCTCTGACTCCTTCAATTTCTGCCGCAGAACCCTCGGCAGCAACTCCGTAAGCTCCTGTGTCCTCATCCGCAGGTGGAGGCAGCCGTGCTGCAGCCCTCACAGGTCCAGCGTGAAATTAAGGTGGGGAAGTGTGGAAGGGGTCTGGATGCACAGCTCGCAGGCAGCAAGGGCTCCACGGCTATAAACCACAGTGGGTGCTGTTGTCTAGTGGCCTTCCCCATTATTTTGAGTCTGGGGGTATTTTGTTTCTAAGAATTTTCCCCTCCACCTGCCAATGGCCTCCAATGAAAAAAATATATTCTAATGCAGAACAGACATTAAGAGTAAAAATTATGATCCTGAGTTAATAAAAAATTATAAATATACTTAGTATGTTCTGCTGAAGAATTCAAGAAGTAAATTTGGTATTTTAGAAACATGTCCATAAAATATTTTTTTAAATGTCAGCATTTCAGGGAAGTTCCCGTCTGTGAGCCATTTTGCCCCCCGCCAGCTAATATGACCTATAGTTGACCTATCCGAGGGTGTTTTAAAGGTCACCTGGTGACATGCACTATTTTCTCCCAGTAAGTGAGGAGAAAATGGGGCACAGAGAAGAAACATCTGGCTATAAAATAATAGAATTAGTGGCAAAGCCCATCCACAAAATCTGTTCCTTCTCATGGTCTCATTTGAATACCAGATGCAGAAGCGAATCAGACTTAGCCATTTCTTTTAAGTATAACATTTAGCAAAAGGGGCATAGCATTAAACCAAACTTTAAAAAATCCAAATCTCCAAGCAGTTAAATGGTTGTGATTCAAATATAGAACATTCTGGTCCTCTTGCTTTTGAAAGAACTTTGAGGATCATACTAATCAGAGCCCAGTCTGGAGACAGAAACCATCAGTCACTAACAAACAAAAGAGAGTAAAAACTGTTGACTTAGGTACTAAAAATGGAAGAAAGCAGAAAGAGAAGGTGGTGTGAAGATCACCCCTGCAGGAAGTCACAGACCTAGGAGGAACAAAGGGGGTATGGAGGCCTAATGTGGCCCCACACAGACCCCTCCCTCTCCCCCAAGATGAAGAACACAAAGCCCTGGTCAGCCCCACCCCTGAAGTTCAAGCCAGAGGACCCTGACTCACCAGAGCTCTCTGGGCAAGCTGTGGGATTTGTCCATCACCCCCGCCCTATCGCCCCATATGAAAGGATCTCTAACTGCCTCCCAGGCACAGACGACACCTTGGCACTGCCCAGGTGGTCACATTCCACTTTCAATAAACCTGTCCTGTACAATTCTGCCCCACTCTCCTCCCTTACACCTTTCAGGGGGCATTGGGATACTCAAGGCTCAGAAGGCCGGCAGTGGAGCACCAGGAATACGAAACTCAGATCTCTTTGAAGGGGCAACTGTTTGGCTGGTGTCAGTTTCTCAGAGCTTGGAGGGTGAGTTCCAGAGTTCCAGGACCCAGACCCCTGAAGGGAGAGCATCAGCTGGCTGCTCCGATAGCTCTGAAGGATCGAGGAGGCTGAGTTGGGGAGTGTTGGAAAACTGCAGCTTGGATGGAGCTGCTGGTGATCACTATGGGACAAAGAAGCTTTCCTAGGGCCACACTACAAGAACAGGAACAAAAGGAAAGAAAAGGGAAAGAAGGAAGATCCTGTTGCTCTGCTGGCCCTGTGATTTCCAGCTGTGCAATGGGGAGATGTCAGAGTCCAAGAAGGAAGCAGGTGCAAAGCAAAACAGCCCCTGCAGAGTGGAGCTCTGCGGCAGCACAGAGCACAGGCGGAAGGGCCCACTGGAGGGAAGGCTTGAATTGTTTGTATTGTTTTATTGTCATTTATACCCAGTCTAGTGTTCTCCCTTATACTTTACGTGGTTCCTATTTGCATACATTCTGTCATAACTAAGGTAAGAAAACTGGCTTAGTCATCCCAACATGTGTTTTTATTAGATTGTTAGCTTAAAATTTCAGGTTTTTAAAAAAGTATAACACAGGATTTTTTCAACCTAATTTTTCCCTACAAAATTATGATGTATCCACTACATTTATTTTCATAAATGCTGTTTATCTTCAAGAAAAGAATGTGTATGGATTTGTAATTTTAAAAGATAATTGAAAGACAACACGGAGGACTAAATGTGCCCTGTGAGGGTGGACGACTTAGTGACGTAGCCCCAGAGAACACTGTCTTTGTTATTACTGTCTTAGAATTGTTACAAAGAATGACTTGTTCAGGACATAAAATCCCTAAACTCAGCCTGTTAGAGCTTGAGTTCACGGTACTCAATGTTCAGATTCCGTTGAGACAGAATTGTCCTCATAATCTTTCGCTCAACTCCAAAAGCATTCTCAGAATGGTTGGGGCACTACTGTCACGGCGCGTAACCTTCCAGGTTAAGGTTAAAACAAGGTCTGTGATCTAGGCAGCCCATAGGTAGATGGAAAGGATGTACCTGACACATATACAAGGAGGTTGGTTGTAAGTCTGACACAGGCAGCTGACCCCACACTCCTCCCCTCCCCGCAAGAGGGGGACCTGCGCCCTGCTTGGCCTGCCGCAGTACCCGTGCCCCTGCGACGAGTTTCTCTCTGTAGACTGTGACAGGCCAATGTGCCCGGGTGCCACCTATGCCTGGGCTCCTTGGTGTTTCTCCCCCCCCCCCCCCCGTCAGGTAAAGTGGCTGACGCTGACCAGAGTGACACTGGACCCTGCACGTCCAGGATGTGAGGACAAGTCCCTTTCTGAGACTCTAAGTGGCCACACAGAGCAAAGACAGCCCCCAGCACCTGCCCACCCCAACCTGGAGCCTCTCTGGACTGTAATAACAGGAATAAACGTCTACTGCATTTAAGACGATGTGCTTTGGGTCTATTTCTCCTATGTCGGTCATTATGAAAGTTTTGAGTTACACAAAAATCTGGAAATGTAAAATCTGCAACAATAGATTAACCAGGCAAGTCAAAGCTCGCATGGGTGAATCAGAAAGGATGTCCTCCACTGTTTCTTGGAAATGAAATAATGGACCAAACACAATCTATTTCAAAACTTTCATTGTGACCTCATAGGAGCTTTGTCATAGGTGAAAACTAAGTTGCTATATAAAAGGATATAATGTCTTTGTGTTAGAATTCATAGGAGAGATTAAAACCTAGTTCTGGGTCTTCATTAATGACAACCACAATTAATGTAGAGCCTTGATGTGCTGGGGTCTGGGTCTTATCTCTTCTTATTGTCACAACAGCGTTTCACATTAAGTATCATAAAACCCTACTTTTCAGAGGGAAAAATCGAAGTTCAGAGCAGCTGGGTAATGTCCCCTAAGTCATACCCCTAATACGTGGCAGGCTCATAATTTGAACATGTGTCTTTCTGCCTCCACAGATGTGCACAAAAAGCACTGCAGGCTGCGTGATCCCAGGCGTGGAGTTGGGGGAGGTGACAGCTGTGAGACCTTCCCAGTAATATTCTTTACTTTTTTTTTTAGATGGAGTCTGTCACTCTGACACTCCGTCATCCTAGGTAGAGTTCCGTAGTGTCACAGCTCACAGCAACCTCAAACCCTTGGGCTCAAGTGATCCTCTTGCCTCAGTCTCCTGTGGAGCTGGGACTACAGGGCCAGCCACAGTGCCTAGCTATATTTTTCTATTTTTTTTTTTTTTTTTAATAGAGGTGGGGGTCTCGTTTTGCTCAGGCTGGTCTTGAACTCCTGATCTCAAGCGATCCACCTGCTTGGGCCTCCCAGAATGATAAAAGAGTGCTTTGTGTTCCCTCATTCAAACCAGTCTTGACTTCTGAAATCTGAACTGCACTGTTCTTTTCTCCAGCCATGCTGTGGGAAAGCCCAGAATAAATTTATCAAGGTACTGAGAGATTAAAGGGAAACCAAATACCCAGCCTTCTCACCCGCAGCCCCAAGCAGGAGCCCAGCCCACGTGAGAAAGGACTTCAGGGGACAGAGGCTAAAGGGCAACCGAGCAGGATGAGCCTCCCTGGGTCTGGAAAGCCTGGAGGAGTGTGGGAGGGAACAGACAGGGATGGTGGCTGCAGAAGAGGAGAATCCCAAAGGCCGGCATACATCACCTAAGATCATCCAGCGTTTGCATAGGTCAAGACCAACTCCAAGTCATTTGTTTTTCTTTAGATAGCCCCATAAAAATTCTAGGCAAACAAACAAGATGTAGACCTGGAAAAGTTTGAATAAAACCACCTCTAAGAGCTACGGGGCTCTGGGGAAACCATGCAAAGCTTTGCATAGAGGAGGTGGCTGCTGATAGGGGATAGGGTGTAAACATCATTTCTAATGCTATCTTTCAGCTGACATGTTTAAAGTGCCTAGAACTAGTCCTTTCCCCCCTTTTTTTCTGAATGGAGAAAATTTTAAAACCATTTCTATTGTAGATGGCTCAGTGGCTCTGCCTGGCATGCAGTAGCTACACAGAGCCTTAGCCTGCTGTCCCCGGAAACACCCCTGCACTCCATCTTCCAGAGGCCTTTCCCTGGGGGAAGCTAGCATTCTTTATGCCCAGCAGTGACAGCCAGCAGCCCCAAAGGTTAAGGGTACTCAAACTACTAAGGCCAAGTGCTTCTGACAATGGCAATAACCTTCTGAGTGCTGTTTGCTAAAGATGGTTACTTTCTGCCTCCCAGGAACCTGGTGGGTGGCATCTCTTGGCCTCCAGGGGCTCAAGTGTGTCCCTGTAAGATTGCTGGCCAGTGAGTTAGGAGGAGGGTGTAACAGCACCACTTCCAGCCTGGAATGTTCCATTTCTGGGGCATAGCAGCGGGCAGCATTTGATTGAGATGGCTGCTCCTTGAGGGACATGTAGTTTAAGCAAGAAATAAACCACGGTTATTTCAAGCCACTGGAATTTTGTAGTTACTTGTTACTGTGGCATGACCTGGCTGTTTGTAACTGATAACAAGAATTAACTTTCTAAGTACTTTATATGTGCTCACTTAATTCTAGCAACAACCTTCTGAGATACCTACTGCTGTGACCTTGCAGTGCAGATGAAGGTCCTGAGGTGCAGAAAGGTGGTGTGAACTGCCTGGGATGGCACAGCTGATGCGAAAGGTAAACTAGAGCGGCGTAGGACCTGAGGTTGGACACCTCTCCATGCTGCCTTTGGGCAGGGCCATGCGTGATGTGTAATGCCACCACTCCAAACAGGCTTTAATGAAATTGCTCTCCATCAGAAGCACACACGTTGAACGCTGCAGTGAAAACATATCATCATGTTGGAGTCACCATGTGCTGCCTCAAGTTTAACTCTTGTTTGTGGTTAATTGCAAATACCTGATAAGGAGAAAAGAATCGGCATTTGAAGTAATTGTACCCCAGATGTCATTACTTGGGTCGCTGAGTTGCATGACAATTTTAAAAAAGTAATAGCATATACATGAAATAAATAACACTCAATCATGTAGCCTGAACTTTCTACAAGGTCTAGGTGTATAGTGTTCAGCCTGGCCCCCCTGATTTAGAGTCATACCTTAAAAAAAGGGTTTCCAGGAACTGCAAATATTATTTATTTAGCATGTTTCATTTTAGATTAAACAGTTTTTACTCGCTATTCCCTGGTAATTATATATAATTAAAAAGCACAGAAGAATGTGTGTAAAAGCACAATGAAGTAATAATCATGTGAACAGTATCTTATTTTAACTCAACACTGAGAGGAAGTTGCTTTTATTCAGATTAACCTGTGAAAGGGCTGATGAGAACATGACAGAAACCCAGGGAACATGTCCTTTCAACTTGCTCTTCTCTGAAAACATAGTCAAGATATCCATCTAATTGTGTAAATGCTTCAGAAGGCATTTTTACTGAGTACACTTTAAAGGTTACATCCTCTCATATAATAGCTTCATTTCCAGGGGGAAACTATTCCATTTCTCAGCATCCTTAGTGGAGTTAAGTGACTCAGATCACTGCTCTAAACCAAACCTGGCTGAGCAGCGGTGATGCCCCCACTGAGCACAATCTCTGCTCAGGGCCATCTGTGGATCATGCTGTGTCTCCCTCGGTGGATTCTCCAGAACAAGGGCAAGTATGGGAATGTCAGCTCTGCTGATTAGGTCACATATTTGTATATGACCATATAAGGACATCTTCTGCATAAATGACATTGAGCTTGGGGCTGGGCATGTGCAGCACCAGCTTTGAGCACCTGCTGAAGGCTGGGTCTGTGCTGGCCTGGGCTGAGCTCCTGTGTGGAGTCCCCAAATCCTTAAAGCAGCTCTATGAGGTCAGTGTCAGCACTTTTAAATCAGACAGAAAAGCAAGGTTTGTGCTAACACACATGCAGAATATATATAGGGATTGAAGTGTTCAGAAAGAAAATGCAGTAGCTACACAGAGCTACACTCATGGTTGTGAGTAGTGCAGAGAGGGAACGCCTTGCCAGATGTGTGAATGGAGACCTGAGGGATGGAGGAGGAGAAGTCGTTAGAGGAAAAGGCATTTTGGGCAGAAGAGTAAATGCCCACAAAGGCCTAGAGCTGGGAAAAGGGGAAAGGGGTAGTGGGAGGGTGTGAGGCTGAGAGTGGGGAAGTCAGGGGGGCCTGTCAGAGGGGGAAGTCAGGGGGAAATCAGGGGGGCCTGTCAGAGCTGGGGGTGGGGGCATGTGCAGGTCCTGAAGGACCCCGCATGATAAGGGAAGTCCTTGGAGCATTTCCAGTGGAGGAGGACCATGACCTGGTGAGGGCAGAATCATGCTGTGTTGAGAGTACAGTTAGTTGTCTTGTGGTTTCTGCAGGGGGTGGGTGTCAGGGTCCACCTGGGCCACCACATCTGTGGATACTCGACTCTGACACAAAGCAGCAGTGTGGTGTTTGCAGACACCTTGTGTTCACACCCCATGCACTGTGCTTGTGCCCCATACTTCCACATCCTCTCCAGATGGCCGGGAACACCCACACAATGTAAATACTGTGCCAAGAAGACTCACATTATGCTGCTTATGACCAGGAGGATGCCTGTGCACCATCAGTGTAGAGGGATCATCCATTTTTTTCCCCACTACCTTGGATAGGTGGTTGGTGGGATCCTCCAGTGCAGATGGCAGGAAAGGAAAACCAGGGAGAGTAGTTCAGAGCCCATTACTGTTGGGGGTCTAACAGAGACACCCACAAACCCTTTCCTCTCCTCCTCCTCCTAAGGCAGAGGATCTGGCTAGCCCACCCACCTGAGAAGTTCTCACTAAAATGCCTGACTTTCCAGCAACCTGTGGAATTTGCCCACCCCTTATGGCCCCCGTATAGGCTTCTAACTGCCCCCAGATCCAGATGACAGCTTTGGACTATCCAGGTGGCCACCCTTCCCTCCCCTTTCAGTAACCGGGGCCTGAACATCTCCCTGTGGCCTCCTCTCAGGGAGCCACTGTCTACACCTTTCAGTTACCACCTAAGGGCAGAAGTGACAGAGGTCTGGCCTAGGGCAGCAGCAGTGGATGCATAAATAAAGGCCAGATTCTGGCTTACCAAGTGGAGAGAATAGGCTTTCTGACATATGGATGTGGAGTGTCAGAGAACACAGATCAGGGACACCCTGGCTGTTGTCAGGAAGTGGAGTCCTCTGTTACCGGGATGGGGTCAAGAGGAGAGACCCTGAGACTCAGGTGAGGCGTTCAGGCCTGAAATACTCATGAGACAGCCACGGAGAAATGCCGAAGATGCTAACGATCTTGAGGTTAAGAGGCAGAACAGGGCTGGAGATGCATGTGTGACTGCCGTTTGCACAGAGATGGTATTTAAACCCAGGAGAGTGAATGAGACTGCCAGGGAGCTGAGAGGGGAAGACGCCCAGAGGCCACATCCCGCGTCTCACCAAAGTCTTGAGGTTGGAAAATGAAGATGGGCCAGCAAAGTGGGATGTGAGAGGCAGGAAGAAAGCCCGGAGAGTCCAGACCAGTGACCTGGGAGCCAACTAACCTGGAGAAAATAACATTATTCCAGCTCTGTATACTCGGGTGGTGTTTGGAAATAAAATAAGAGGATAAATGTGAAATCTTTTGGTAAGGTAAAAAGCTATCTATTCTCCAAGATTCTTAAGAACTTCCCAAGCATGTAGGCAAACAAAGTATATTGATTTTTTAAAATAAATGTATACACATTTATTATGTTGATTTAAAATGTATGAGCTTAAGCAGACCAACCAGAATATGTGCAGTAGAACCCTAAGAACAGGAATACCTTTCAAAATACCCAACACAATGAGAAGCCACCAAGAGTTTCCACACGCTGAGTTTCCCTGCAGCACCCAGCCATTTGATCAGTATTTTGGTGCCTGTGGCAGTTTAAAAGACAAATGTTTGCCTTGCATCATCTCAAGATGTAACCACACATCTCCACTATCTTTGGATAGTTAGGAACTAAAAGGGGGACTCCTAAATCTGGTGACTCTTAATATATTTAAGATTTCTATTTTTAGAGTCATGATATTTGTATTTGTATTTGGAGTTCGAGCTTATAATGACCCTACAAGTTTTCAGGGTGATGATACCATTTCATGGGTGATGATACCCATTTATTCATTCAACGAAAATCCTGAAGAGACAGCATAGGGCAGACTCTAGAGTCAGACTCTCCAGGTTCAAATCCTAACTGGGCAGGTTACTTCATTGCCTGTGTCTACAAAATAGACACAAGTACAGGTTTGCATTCTAGGCTTGTGGTGAGGATTAAATGAGCTAAGAGGCTGGCATATTCTCCGAGCTCTGTGAGGCTCATTCCATGAAAGGAAATACTTAGTGTGGTGTGTGCGGCATGCCCTGAGTGTGGGAGTCACAGTGGAGAACAAACAAGGAAACAAGGACACAAGACAGCTCTAGAGTGTGCTAAATATTAAACAAAGACGTGTGACAGCTTGAGTAGGAGAGGGGGAGGTGAGGAAAGGGGCCAAAAGCACCAAAAGGCACCAGGCATGTGAGGGTTCCCAGCCAAGACAGCCACGCAAGCCAAGAGATACAGCCCTGAAGCCAAAGGGCAGTCTGACCGCAGGAGACAACCAGCCCAGGTCAACGCAGGGAGGCATCTGGGTCAGATGCTTGTGGCCGCCAAGTGGAGCCATTCAGGAATCAGGCATATTCCACAGGCAAAAGAGTCTTACAGTATGTAGATGAAGTGCTCATCAGGCTTGGATACATTTAAACTCAAATGGCATTGATCTTCAGATTTTAAGAGGAGTCCCCCACCTTTTTCCCACTGTCCCTTCCCTCTCATTAATATTTAATATGATCTTTCTTAACGCAGGCTTGGAACCAAGGCAGGATGAGGGACAGAACTTTTACTTGATATGGAATGCTCTTCCTACATGCCTTATTTAGTTCACCTAAATCTTCTGCTTCAAGTTCTTTCTACCAAGTGCTGAAGAAATAACAAGAATTAAGGCAAAGGTATTATCTGCTCCAGCCTGAGCCTGTTAACAGCCACCTAGGACCACAACCTCATGAGCTCGTGCCTTCCTACCTCCCCAGCCCTTCTCTGTTTTATTTTTGACATCTATGGACCTCGCAGAGGAGCCAGACAGGTTTGGAAACCAGTTTGGCCCCAGCAGACCTGTATAGTGCACTCACTTTTACTCCCAAGGATCTGGGGCAGGGCCGCCTGGGCACTTGGAAGGCAGCCCAGGTTTCCAGAGAGCCCTGAGGGCATCCTGAACAGCTATGTCTGTTGCTCACTGGGAGAGTAGGGCTGGCTCTCCCTGTGAATTACAGGCTGCCTGATTTATTATTCTAAGCTTTAGTGTATGGCAGGGTTAGGGTCATTTTACCACTTTATGCTATTGGGCCAGAGATGAAATACCAAGCCCAAGTAATTGGTTCCAAGAATCAGTTTGCACAGAGTCCCTGCACATGCCAATGTGTGTACAGGAATTATGCCACATGGCAAAGCCCTTTTTTGAAGGAAATGATAATTCTTCATATATTCAGAACCATTTAATAGCTACCAAGCTACTGCCAACCACCTGCGTTGCTGCCAAATCTACTCAAAAACCTTAAAAGTGTCCATCTTTGTAAGGTTATCTTCATAAGCAAATTTATACACCATAAATGACAGATGCTAGATTCTCCCTCTAGCAAAACACAATTGCTAACTATGCTAAATCCAGATGGGAAGAGAACACTGTAAAATATTGGGGAGGTCACAAGAAGCTGTGACTCAGGGACTAGGGGCCACGAGATGCTGTGACCCAGGGACTGGGGTCACGAGATGCTGTGACCCAGGGACTGGGAGCCACGAGACACTGTGACCCAGGGACTAGAGGCCACAAGAGGCTGTGACCCAGGGACTGGAGGCCATGAGGGGCTGTGACCCAGGGACTGGGGGCCATGAGGGGCTGTGACCCAGGGACTGGGGGCCACGAGGGGCTGTGACCCAGAGACTGGGGGCCACGAGAGGCTGTGACCCGGGGACTGGAGGCCACGAGGGGCTGTGACCCAGAGACTGGGGGCCACGAGGGGCTGTGACCCAGAGACTGGGGGCCACGAGAGACTGTGACCCGAGGACTGGGGGCCACGAGGGGCTGTGACCCGGGGACTGGAGGCCATGAGAGGCTGTGACCTGGGGACTGGGGGCCACGAGAGGCTGTGACCCGGGGACTGGAGGCTATGAGAGACTGTGACCCGGGGACTGGGGACCACGAGAGGCTGTGACCCGGGGACTGGAGGCTATGAGAGGCTGTGAACCGGGGACTGGAGGCCACGAGAGGCTGTGACCCGGGGACTGGAGGCCACGAGAGGCTGTGACCCGGGGACTGGAGGCCACAAGAGGCTGGGACACTGGATTTCAAGTGGCTGAGCCAGCACCGGGATCACAGCTGTATTATCTCACAGCTCATGTCCTTCTGTAAATGTCACAGCTTTTACATCCCTCAGTTGTCTCTGCTGTGAGACAGGATGATGTATTGTTACAATGAGTGGTTCTAGATAAGTTACCTGGCACCAGAGCAGCATTCAATACACCAATGTTTCTCAAAGTGGCAGGAGTCTGATGATAAATCCTCTAGATTCAGAAGTTCTCCATGAAACATTTTTATATTTATGTTTACCTTTCAATAAGAATTTAAAAATAAATATAGTCATATTCTGGATTAGAAGAAAGATCCACTTGATTTTATTTCAGTGTGTATTATCACATTGGTACCAGGTAGCATTACATGAATTGCAGTGCGCTGGAGAGGACAGAGGGAAACCTAGTTGACACAAAGGAAGTGTCACATAAAGGCCCTAAGAACTCAGAATAGGAGAAAAAGGTGAAAGCACTGTGTGGTCCTACAGTCCGGACCCTATTGGCACCAAGGAGGTGGCCTGCCTGGCCCCAGAGTGTGAGCACCAACTAACCCTACAGAACAAGGCTTGTTGCACTTCATGTCACTATTTTAAATTTTGTTGCTTTTTCAATTTTATTTTTAACATTTAAATTGTTTTGATTTCTTGGTTTTTTGTAAATAAGATAGACTTGTGGGGCCTTATTAATAAAGGATATATATAGAGAGAGAGCGATATAGCGATGTCATTCTATTATAAAGTACCTGTTTTAAGTCTTCTATATTTAAGTAAATATGAAAGAAATTCTTATCAACAGATGGTCATGGAAACTTTTTTTTATAGATTGAATTTATAGATTATTCAATTTTCACAGACCTGCCAATAACTGGTCACTATTAGTATAATTATTATGAAGAAAAGAAAGAAATGGATACAATAAATAAACAACCATTATTATTTTGAGTGAAAAAGTAGGCCATACTATCTGCATATATGTTATGATTGACATGGTGTTGGAAATATTATGTCCAGGAAAAATAACAGCTTAGAGGACCATACTAAATAATAGTTGTTATATTTCAGTGATAAAATTATGAATAGTTTTCCTCCTATTTTAAAATATGTTAACAGGCATGAATTTTATGATTTTATAGCATATGTCTCAAGTGTAAGCAGGGAGAGAACACAGCTGGGGGCTAACAGGAGCTGACTCCCGGTCAGCCCGTGCAGCAGTGCCTCCATCCCAGCTCTGGTCAGGAGGTGCAGTGCGGGCCCCTGAACTTGCCCCGCACTCCGAAAGAGGTGAGTTACACATGCCTTTCCAGGAACTCTAGTGCTTCTTAGTACTGGGGAGTTCTGGGACCCTCTACACAGCATGAAGGGATCACTTTGGCACATATCTGTGGCCACCCCTGGCAGATGGTGCCATGGGCCTCCATTGGTTTCCCTGTGTCCCTGGGAAAGCACCTTTTTGGGCCGCCTTTGCCTTCTTTCTGGCGTTCTTCCCCAAGCCTTAGATATGGCAGTATGCCCCTGCCAGGGCTTCTTTGGCTGGGCTTCTGATACTGTCTGCCCCACTCTCTACCCTGTGCTTACCTTGGATGATGTGGTGGGGACACCCACCCATGGAAGCTGTACTCTTAAAGTGATTAAGGTTAATTTGGCTTCCAAAAGCAGATTACAAACACATATATTATATATCACATATATATCATTTTTTTAGTACTCAGCTTACCCTGAATCTCTGCCTTTGAAAATAAGCCCTGATGTTGGCATTTGCAAATGCTCTCAGGTGACTATGATGTACAGTACAGCTCAGGCTGTAAGCTGTCAGGTCACTTGAAGTATCCTGATGGCCTGAGGACACACACTTTGAAACCAACTCCTGGAATTAAATTCTGGCTCCACCAACAGCCTTAAAGCTGCATGACCTCGGGCGATTTAATTCACCCCTCTTTGCTGTTTCCTTATTTGTAAGGTGGAGAAGACGCTACCAACCCAGACAGCCAGCCCTGTGTGGTGCTTCCTCCAGAGAGCTCTCTGCACGCTGGTTCTTTCCGTCGACCTGCGGTTACCTGGCTGCGGGGAACACCCGGGTGGCAGTGTCAGGAATAAAGGATTAGAAGCTTTTCTCCCAGGGCAGAGTTGGGTCTGCTCTGTAGGACAACGGGGCCATGGACAGGGTTTGTAAAGATCCACTTTTCCCCCCAATCAAGACCTCATGAAAGATCTCCTGTCCCCAGCATGGCCTTTACTGCTGTCTCATCCCTGCCAGGGGCTGCATCTGTGGACCCAGGTGGCGTGCACATCAGCAGTGCTAGCCTGGCTCTCTCCTCTGAGGCCCGGAGAGCTTTAACAAGTGGCTCCTGATGTCATTACAAACACCAGGGTGTCATCCCCTTCACAGGGGGGTCTGGCTGTCGAGGGGCCATGGCAGCCCTCAGAAGCCTCTGGCAACCTTCCCTGTCTCCCAGGCATGTGGGAAGAAGAGGGGTTGGTCACATCTGCATGGGCTTCATTCTCACTCCTGGTTTGCTAGCCCTGGTTTAGGAGTAAGTGCCATGTGCCCCACAAGCTGCAAACCATAAGCATCTGGTTGAGCTGTCAGTGTGAACTTAGCGCTAGGCCTGGCAGGGACTGGGCTGCGCTGAGGGCTGCTCCATGAACAAGAGGAAAATGCCAAGCAAGGTAATAAAAACTGAACCGCTCCATGTTCTGGTTTAAAAATATCTTTACCAAAATTACAAAGGCACCACAAAAACAAAACAAAACAAAACAAAACATAAACCATTTCTCTCTCCAAAGGAAATTTTTCTCCCCTATCCATAACCACCCCAGAAATCAATGTGGCATGTTGGAATCAGTGGTACCAAATTCAGGGTAGGAGTCCTGTGTCCTACTGAGACTCCCAGCTCTTTGTGCCTCCATTTCCCCTGAGCTCTATTAATCCTTCTAGCCTGCTCTGGGCCACATGGGGGAGAGAATGGGAAGGTGATCTCTGTGATCCCTTTGAGCACTTCACACCTGGCCTGTCACCCTGGTGAGTGCACAGAGTCCCTGGGGGCACAGAACCTTCAGTCACTGCACACAGACTGTGCAGCTCTGTGGGGGGCTCTGGGTAGAGAATAGAGAGCAAGGGAGGCCAGGCCCTGCTCTGGGAGCAAGTGTGCAAACAAATAAGACAGCGAAGGGCTTCCCAGCACGTGCTGGAGACCCTGTGTGTTCAGAGGTGGCTGATGCTCACGAGTGAAGATAGTAGTTTTTCATACAGAAGGTGCCCCTAAGTTGCATGTTGAGTAACTAGTAGACACCTGCTGGGGAAACGCTATGGGCACAGGGGGGATGCTGCAGAGACAGAGCTGCAGCCCAGTGTGGTGGGCTGGAGATGGCAAGGCCTTTAGGGAGTCTGGCACCTAGATTCTGAGGGAGGTGTGTGTGTGTGAGAGAGAGAGAGAGAGAGAGAGAAGGAAGGAGAGAAAAAGAGAAGGGCCAGCTGAAAGGAATGGTGTTGGATACAACAAGAAGTGAAAAGTGAGCAGGGACCAGATCAAAGAAACACAATGGAAAGGGGTTTAGGGTTGAGCCTTCAAGCACGCACGAACCAATGACAGTTTTAACAGTTTTCAGAACAACACTATCAAATTTAGGGGCAATGGAGACCTCACACAAATATGAAAGCTATAACTCAGTTATAACCTAAGAACATAGGGAAGAGGGAGAGGGAAGGGAGGAAGGAGGGAGGATGGGTGGAGAGAGGGTGATTGGTGGGATTACACCTACGGTGCACCTTACAAGGGTACGTGTGAAACCTAGTAAATGTAGAATATAAATGTCTTAACACAATAACTAAGAAAATGCCAGGAAGGCTATGTTAACCAGTGTGATGAAAATATGTCTAATGGTCTATAAAACCAGTGTATGGTGCCCCATGATCTCATTAATGTACACAGCTATGATTTAATAATAAAAAAGTTACATATAAGAATGATTGAGAGGTTAGAATAGGTTCTTGTTTCATCTGCCACTTTTTTTATGTTGTTAGATAACAGATGCGCAAGCAGTGGTTTTATCCTGTTTCTCTGTTTGGTACTTACATGACAGTACTTGAAGCTTCAGGATATAAGCGTACAAGTTGTTGGCTTTAATTTGCAGACTTCTTTTTAATGTCTCTTCCATTTAGACGATACAAATTGAGAAAGTCTCTCTTCCAAAAAGCCTTCTGAGATTAATTCCACTGTATTTTTACCCCCCTCACTCTCTTTTCTCTATTAAGGAATTGTATTCTACTTTTTTTGCCTCTATTATTATCATCCAGCAAGCAGAGATTATACAATTAATATTTTATTACCTCGGAGTTTCAGCTTAGAAGAGGCCATCATTATCTAAATAACGTAAAAGAATACTCCCACACACTGAGCACAGGCCTGGCACCAAGCAGGCCCACAGTCAGAAGCAGCACATGGGCGTGGAGCTAGGAAGTGCAGGGGCTTAACCCAAGCTGGGGCACTTGATCATTAATGGTCCTCAGCAAGTTATTTTGCCCTGAGCCTCAATGGTTTTAATATGCAAAATGGAGTTAGATTGTTAAAGTACACTTTTTAATGTAAAATTAGGACTTTTGGATACAAAATGGACACATGCTAAAGATTTTGCTCAACAGGTAAATATTAGATTTGGTTTAGTGGAGAAAGAAAGAGATTTTTTTAACAGGCAAATGTTAAATTTGGTTCAGAGGAGAAGTAAAAGAAATGGAGTAAAGGAACGTTGAAATTAGTTTACATATAAACCGGCTTTTTGTATTGGGGGGCGTACATGGATGGAATTGAAATTGAATTTCATCCAGACACTATATGTTTACATATGTATGGACAAGGATCTCTTATAATATTTGCATGTAGGTTATCTGTAATCTGTAGTGCTGCAAAGCAAAGGCAGTGAAAGCAGAGTCCCTGGAACCAGAGTCAGATGCCTGGAAGAGCGCAATGAGCAGTGCTGGCTTCTGTGGAAGCAAAGGCTGGTGTCCTTTGCACCTGGCCAATGCCTGGCAGGTGAGGGGAGGATTACAGCTCCCGTGTGTGTAGCACCTTGCACAGTCCCTAGACTATACCAGCTGCTCAGCAAGTGAAAACTGCTTCTATTATAATGAATATAAGCTACCCATGAAAACTGTTTCTTGGGTGAGCTTGTGAACATCCAGCTGGAGTGTGTGCTTTTCCCTTGTCATCATCTCACGAAGTCCAATAGTGACTGGCACTACTTGGTACTCAGCAGAGGTTTCTATGAAAAAGGCATATAAAAAACAATATTCTCACAAAGTGTGGAATAAGTTTTTAAAACAATTGATAATTAGTCCCCTGAGTTAGGAGAGATGTCTAAGGACACTATGTTGCTGCTGCTATCACAGGCTCTTCTTGGAAGTTAACAGGCCGCGGGCTCCTGAACGCAGAACAATGGTGGTGGAACCTTACCCTGCTGTGACCCCTGTGCAGTGGAGGCCAAAGTGAGTTCTACTTAAAATGAGCATTTGTTCCACACTAGTTCTGAGTCCTCATCTGACCCAGCTTTCACTGACACCCCTTGGATTTGCCCACTCTGCTCACTATGTCATCCCAGCAGCACTGGTTTTAAGGAATCAAGATCAAATCACAATGCTGCCATTGTTGTCAGCAGTTTGGTTCTTGTAAGAAGCACCAGGACAAACTCAGTTTTGTGAACTCCCTGTTACAAGCAATAAGGAAGCAAAGACAGAAGGGGAGAGCAAGTGTGTGTGTGCATGTGTGTAGGTGTGTACATGTAGGTGTGTATGTGTGTGAATGAGCACATCTGTGTATGCATGTGTGTATGTACATGTATATGTTTGTACGTGTGTACATGCATGTAGTGCATATGTGTATGTACATGTGCATATGAACATGTATGTATGCATGTGTGTGAGTGTGTATGTGTGTGAATGAGCACATCTGTGTATGCATGTGTGTATGTACATGTATGTTTGTACATGTGTACATGCATGTAGTGCATATGTGTATGTACATGTGCATATGTATGAACATGTATGTATGCTTGTGTGTGTGCATGTATGAGTGTGCATGTGTGAGTGTGCATGTGCATGTGTGCGTGTATGTGCATGTGTGCATGTGCATGTGTGTGTGTGCATGTGTGTGTATGTGCACATGCTCATAGACACATAGGATTAAATAGTAATAAGTGAAACAACCACCCAAGGTTGAAAATGACGTTACTTGCATAAAGCTGAAATAATTTTCTGGCAGGAAAGAAGGACAGGACAATGAGATAGAGACAAAACTTTGGCATCTATTGGAATTGTCTCTGGTTTTGTGGTTTGGACCTGAAAGTGCTTCCACTTTTCTGTTTCTTCCTTTTTTGTTTTGAAAACCTTTAAGGTTAGATTGGTAACCAAAAAATCCAATGTTACTTAGCAGTGGGCTTGGCTTCTAATAACTTCAAGAGCTAGGGAAACACAGATAAAAATTATTTTGATTTTCTTTCCACTGGCAGAGTTTCAGGGGCCCTGGCGTCCATGCACACAGTCAGGCTGGGGATTTGGAAGAAAGCTGACCTGGAGACAGACTCGATTGGCGCCACCTCGACTCTCACACGTGTGCAGGCTTTTCCTCACAAGAACTCTTTTGATTGGAAAGAAAGACGCTAGGAGGACAAAAGTGGGTTTGGGTGGGAATGAGTGTCTGATCAGAAAGCAGCCTTGACTGAGGGCAAAGGCAGGCCCAGCCTTTTGATTTGGGGCTTTCTACAATGTTTCATGAGTTTCTGAGAAAGGTCCATCCTGCCAAAACTAACTCCACTTTATAAGAGGATGCCAGAAATGCCTCAATTTCGTTTTAGTTTGGTGACTACAGCACCTGTTAATTTGCAAAGATACCACATCCACTCCTCCCTGGAAGGTGGAAATGTGCATTGGATCTAGTGATTCTTAATGCTTTTCAATCACGATGCCTTTGAGGACTTTGAGAATTCTACCCCGCATGCACGCTGGGAGTGGGGCTGTTCAAGCAACAGAAAGCCAACTCTGACTAATTTAAGCAAAAGAGGATTTAATGGAAGGAGATAGAGTAGGAGAGAAAATGGAACTACTTTGGGAATTGAACAGCAGGAACGAATTCCTTGCAGGCATAATTTCTTTGTGTTTTGCCAGTGAAATGAATCTAATCAAATGTGTTTTCCCCTTGCTGTTAGCCTGTCAGGATTTATTGAGAGAAATTCCATTTGTTCTGGTTAGACCCGTCCCCTTCTTATAGTGGCTGAGGAGGCAAGTAGGGCTCCTTGGCTGGCCTGACACCAGGAGAAAGACAGGGAGGAGCTGCCTCTCTAGCAAAGTCGGGTCCTGACACCAGGAGAGAGATGGGGAGGAGCTGCCTCTCTAGCAAAGCCGGGTCCTGAAACCACTGGGAGGAGGAAGAGACACTGGTGGGATGTCATTCCGTGTTATACAGCTGGAGAGGAGCTGCCAAGAGAAGGAGTAGAAACGAGGTTAGTTAAGTTGGTAAATCTAGAGACCGATGTCCAGCCAGTGAGGGCAGAGAGGGAGACAGGAAGCAGATGCTCCAGCCAGCAGAGAGCCCCCCACTCTGGCCACCTCAGGAGTGAAGGAATCCGAGACAGTGCATAGAATGTGGCCCAAGGGAGTTAAGGTCATTTATAACTTTTGCTTGCCTGGCAGCCAAACCCCCATCTTATGATGGTTATCTCATAATGTGATAGAGCAAACATATTAACACTTGGTTGGAAATGGGGCAACTACTGGCATAGTTAACATCACTTTCGGGGGTCATCTAAGGTGGAATCTTGAAAAAGGCTCTGTGCTGTACCTGGTGCTGCCCTAGAATTTACGTTACTTATAAAGGGGTTAAGACAGCATAGAATTTGACAAATTGATTTTAAAATGCATATGGGGAAGTACATAAGGCCGTGATCAACTGTGATGGTTTTGAAAAAAGAACAAGACAAGAGACTTGTTACCTATTTTCGTTACCTTTTAGCATTGTAGCATTAAACCACAACTCCCCAGTAGCACTGCACAACAAGCATCTCTTTTGGTTAGGAGTCCACAGGCTGGCAGTGCAGTGTTCTGAATGAAGTGTGGTGCTTTGGCTGGGCAGGCCCAGGATGGCCTTGGCCTGGCTTAGCTCCATGCTGTTTCATGCGCTTTCTTGTCCCTTGGCCCCCTAACCTGGGCTTATTCTTATAGTGGATATAGGGCTCTGAAAGAGGGAAGGGAAACAGGTGGCGTCCTGAGGACTGGACATCTGGGACTGGAACTGGCATACCACCATATCCATCCAAGATTATTAGCTATTTAGATTTCCTCTGCTGTGAGTCCTTCTTCCTCTGCACAAGTATTTTGGGCCAAGACAAGTAGCAAATCTAGTCCTGATTCAAAGGACGGAGAAAGAGACTCAACTCTTAACGGAAAGAGCTGTAAACTTACATTTCTAAGGTATAGACATCAATGAAATTAACTTATCATACCAGGAACCAGCCAACTTCATAAATCCGTCATCACTAATTCAGTGTGACACTGGCATAGAAATAGACACACATAATAAGGATTTGGTATTATCATCCAAAAGAGACTCATGTGACAATGAGATATAATGACAGAGATAGCATTACAAATTCTCTGTGAGGAAAATGGTAGACTATTTAAGAAATAGTCCTATGAAAACAGGCTTTCCACATGGGGGAAAAATGGGTCCTTACCTCATATCATATGCAAAATCAATTTTAAGTTTATTAAAGATATAAATGTAAAAAGCAAAACTTTGAAACTTCTAGAAGAAAATATAGGAGATTATTTCTATAACTTGGGTATTGGGAAATACTTCTTAAATAAGACACAAAGGTATAAATCATAATTAAAATGTATTTAAATTCAACTATATTATAATTTAAATCTTCTGTGCAAAGAAACCTCCAAAAAGTTAAAAGAAAAGCTCCAATGCTCAAGAAAATATTTATAAAGCAAATAATTGGGAAAATGTACTGTAGTATTGAGAACTAACAAAGAACTTTCAAAAATTAAACAGAAAAAGATAAACAAGTCAGTAGAAAAATAAAAATACACGTGCAAAGGGAGAGGGAGGAAACTCACCGAAGAGGAAACTTAAATAGCCAATAAGCTTAGAATAAAATGATCAATCTCATTACCTGTTGGGCAAATGTATATTGAAACCATAATAAAACATAATTTCATATATCTTAATTTGACAGGAGTTGTTAGGTCAGTCAATATGGAGAGGTAATGCAGAGCCACTGGAACTTTCCTACACAGCAAGTGGGAATTGAATCAGCACAACTGCTTTGGAGAACAATTTGGAAATTGTTGATGCCATCACCAAAAGAGCAGGCTAGACAATGGATTGTAAGCTTGAAGCTTGCAGGAGGTGGGCCTCCCCATGCATGTCAGGGAAAAGGCCCCAAGCAAGCTCTGCAGCTGCTATTTATTGAGAACAAGCTCCCCTCCCCCAAACCTGACCCCCATACTGGAATCCCACAGCTGATCAATTTCCAACTGCCAAAGTCTGTTAGTTAATATCTCATGATTGCTTGTATGTTTCAAAAAACTGCCACTTCCCGGAGAGGGGAGGTTGGGGTGGAGAGAGGATGATGGGTGGGGCCACACCTATGGTGCATCTTAGAATGGGTACAGGAGAAACTTACTAAAGGCAGAATACAAATGTCTATATACAATAAGTAAGAAAATGCCATGAAGGCTACATTGAACAGCTTGATGAGAATATTTCAGATTATATATGAAACCAGCACATTGTACCCCTTGATTGCACTAATGTACACAGCTATGATTTAACAATAGAAAAAACAAACAAACACACACAAAAAACTGCCTCTTTGTCTCTGCAAGCACGCTGTCCTGGTCAATCATCACTTTGTCTCTACAAGCCTGCTATTCCAGTTCCTACACATCTTGCTGCATAGGTTGCTACATAGGTTATTCCACAGATCACTACATATGTTGTTACATAGGTTGCTAAGGTTGCTACGGTTGCTACGTATCTTATTACACAGGTTGCTACATATCCTGTTACATAGATTGCTACGTATCTTATTACACAGGTTGCTACATATCCTGTTACATAGATTGCTACGTAGATTGCTACGTATCTTATTACACAGGTTGCTACACACCCTGTTACATAGGTTGCTACGTATCCCCCCTTTTTTGTTTAAGACATTCTTGTGTGGGGTGAAGGAAAGACCTGTAGTTGTTTATTTCATTTGCTCTTCTTGTCAAATAGTGCTCCTTCTAGCTAGGTGGAGAAAAAGAAAGAAAAAGGGGGAAAAAGCACAAAATAGTTAACAAAACCACATCAGAGGAGTCAGTGAGGGCCTTCACCAAAGAAAAGGGATTTGTGTTATGTTGTATTCTTCTACACAAATAAGGCAAATATTAATTTTACATATTTCATCACCTAACTATTTTTGGGCTGACCCATAGGGTTCTTGACACTTCCATAGGAAGTATTAATCAATGCCCAAAGTTTCCTACTTCTGCACATTATCTATTGCACCTGTTAAATGAGCAGCACTAGGCATAGTGCAGATTGGAATGACAGGTGGGGAAGTGCCAAGCTAAAGGAGCAATAAGGGAAGGATTAAGGATATATATCCAATAAATAAAGAATCTCTCACCTTCTCTGATACAGTAAGTTTTCTGTGTCTTCAAATTTCTATTACCAAAGCCAACTGCTTTGTTCAGAATCTTATTAGAGCTTCCCTGGGCCTAGAGATTGCATCCTTTTTTAAGTGATGGAACCCTATATCAATCCTTCCTTTCAGAAACTCTAACTGCCAATGAGAGAAAGGGCACTGACCACTCCAAGCTACTTCCTGCTAAGGATGGACAGCAATATGGGAGGCAGCTAGAGGTTCCTCAGAGGAGGGTGATCTAGGGTTCATATAAATGAAAATCAGGGTGGATAATTTGGAGTAGAATGTTTTCATGAAATATCAGGTCTAAGAAATTGAGATTCCTTATTCAGGCTGAAATGAGAGAACCTTGTATCTATAGAAGGAGTTACTGAGGATGAATTTGTCAAGGTGTTGGCGAGGTCTCCTGCTCATGTCCAGGTTTAATCCACGAAGCAGGAAGCCACTGCTTTTCTTGTTGTTCTGTAATGATATGAGCAAACCCTCGACCCCAATGTAGCACATAACCAGGTTTCCATTCAGACATATCAGGTGTCTTATAGGAAAATAGGTTGCTGCACTTGGAAAAGTGGCGGATGGATGAGAGATATCCAGTGATGTTCAGAAGCTGTGTTCCCAACATGAATGAAATTCAAAAAATTAAGGGTGAACAGGGCTCTAGTGAGAATATATCTAGGGCTAATATTCTAGGGGAGTATGCCATCTCCCTCTTTTTGTTTAACTATCATATCTTTTAATGTTTTGTATTGGCATTTGATAATGGCTTGGCTTTGAGAATTGTAAGGAATACCATGAGAAATTTTAATATTCCAGAAGGATAGAAAATTACTTAATTTTTGAGCAGAGTAAGAGAGTGCATTGCCAGTTTTAATGGACTTAAGGAACCCCATGACATTAAAACATTCTAACAAGTGTTGAATGACATGATGAGCCCTTTCTCCTGGTAAGGCTGTGGCTCAGGAAAAATGAGGAAAGGTATCTATGGAATGATGAACTTATTTTAATCTACCAAAGGATGGGACAATGGTCACATCCATCTGTCATGTTTGGTTTGCTGTCTGTCCTCTAGGGTTTGTTCTTTCATGAAAGGGGGATATCGTATTTTGTAACAAGAATGACAACCGGAGAGAATTTCTTGTGATTGAATTTTTGTGAGGTGGAATTTCTTATGAAGCATTTTTTGCATTAGCATGTGTATAAGAATGAAAAGTGGATGCTTTCTGGACAGTACCAATAAGGGCTTGATCTATCTGAGAGTTCAGAGAAGTCATGGGACCAGGTAGAATGTTTTGTGCTGTAATATAAGTAATATATATAGGGTGACTATGATATCTAAGGAGTCTCTGGATAGATTGAAAAAGGGAAGAGATTTCATCAATATAAGTAATAGTCGCTGTTTCAAGGTATCTAAGAGCAAAGCTAGAGTAATGAGAGTCAGTGACAATGTTCATAGCACAATGAAAGTCTTGGAGTAGAATAAGAATAACATACATCTCATTCTTTTGAACAGAGTTATAAGGACTTTGAACGACTTTGAGATTATTACCATCAGTGTATCCAGCCCTGCTGTGCTTACTGGCATCTGTGGAAAATGTAATAGCATCTGTAAGTGGGGGTCCTTGACAATACGAGGGAGAACCCAGGAAGTAAGTTTTAGGAATTGAAATCTTTTGTATTTTTTTAAGAGACAGAGTCTCACTTTGTTGCCCTTGGTAGAGTGCTATGGTGTCACAGCTCACAGCAACCTACAACTCCTGGGCTTAGGTGATTCTCTTGCTTCAGCCTCCTGAGTAGCTGGGACTACAGGGAGGATTGAAATCTTTTATCATGAGGGTATTCATTGGTAATCAGGCCTGTATAAGATGTAAGAGCGATTTGCCACAGCATTGATAATTGAAAATTAAGTTGAATTTGTCTTTCTGTAAAGGGAACAATTATATAACATGGATCATAGCCTGAGAGTTGACAAATTCTGTTTCTGTCTTTAGCAATTAGTTCACAAATTTTGTCTAAATATTGTTGCAATTTTTGTGCGGTTTTGTTAGAGAGGAATAGCCACTCTAGAAGGGTATCCTCTTGATAAATATCTCTAGTTGGGGATTGAGAAGTGGCTATAACTATCAGTCGAATTGGAAACCTAATGTTAATCCAATCTAGTTCCTTTGAGGCAAACTCCTTTTCATTTTTGTTTGTTTTTGTTTGATTTTATTTTATTTTATTTTATTTTATTTTATTTTATTTTATTTATCACTTTATCACTCTTGGTAGAGTGCTGTGGCGTCACAGCTCACAGCAGCCTCCAGCTCTTGGGCTTAGGTGATTCTCTTGCCTCAGCCTCCCGAGTAGGTGGGACCACAGGCACTTGACACAATGCCGGGCTACTTTTCTTGTTTTTGCTGCTTGGCTGGGGCCGGGTTCAAACCCACCACCCTCAGTATATGGGTTGGTGCCCTACTCACTGAGCCACAAATGCCACCCCAAACTCCTTTTCAATTGCAATTTTAATTGCATTTACATCCTTTTCAATTGCAATTTTAATTGCAATTCCTCTTTTGCCCCTGGGGTGTGTGAGCAAGGACTGTTCAAGTCTTTCCAAAATTTTGGTCCTTCCAAAATTTTAAAGAAATTAGTTAAAGCATACGTTGGTATTCCATAGTAGGATGTAACTAATTAATGTGGCCCAACAATTTTTGAAATTCATTCTAAGTGGATAAGGAATCTAACCAAAAATTAATGTGTTATGTGAGAATTTTGGTTTGAGTTAATTTGTATCCTAAATAAGTATAGGAGGATGTAATTTGAATTTTTTCAGGTGCAATTTGAAGGCCATAAGATTTTATGGCAAATATGCTTGTTTAAACATGTCTTGTAAAATGGCCAAATTTTGGTAAGCAAGCAAAATATCATCCATGTAGTGAATGATATAAGCTATACGATATTTCTTTCTAATGGGCTGGCATACTGTGGGGCTATTCAACATACCTTGTGGCAGAACCTTCCACTGAAAGCGTTGGTAGGGTCTCTGCTGATTATAGGAAGAGACAGAAAAGGAGAAATTAGGTCGATCCTTAGGGTGTAAATATATAGTGAAAAAAACAATCTTTTAAATCATTTATTTACAAAAACCAATTAGAAGGAATCATAGAGGGCAAAGGAGGCCAGTTTGAAAAGAACCCATGGGAATAATAGTTTCATTGACTTTGCAGAGATTGGTGAGCCTTCTCCATTTGCCTGATTTCTTTTTTACAAGAAATTTTAAGATGGGGGAATTCCAGGGGCTGGAGGAGGGTTCAATATGTCCTTATTCTAACTGTTCCTGAATTAAAAATTGTAAAGCATCCAGTTTTTCTTTTGTTAATGGCCACTGCTCCACCACACTGGACTATCACTGAGAGTGCATTTTGGGGCAGTGGCCTCTAGGCTAAATTTGACATCTGAAAAGAATTTGCAGAAGAGGTGGGTATAATTACCATAGCTTTCCATTGTTGGAGTAAGTCACGCCCCCAGAGGTTAATGGCTCTATCAGCTATGTATGGCTGAGGGGAGAGGAGAGGAGAGGATAGGTGGTGGGAGGGTAATTGGTAGGACCACAGCTACAGTGCATTTTACAAGGGTACATGTTAAATTTACTAAATGTAGAACATAAATATCTTAGCACAATAACTAAGAAGGTGCAGTGAAGGCTATGTTAACCAGTGTGATGAAAATATTTCAGATTGTATATAAGTCCAGCACATTGTACCCTGTAATTGCATTAATATACACACCTATGATTTAATAAAAAAAAAAAAAGAAGAAGAAGAAGAAGAAGAAGAAAGAAAGAAAAATTGAATTTAAAGTTTCTATACTGAAAGAACCAGACCAGCGCCATCTCAGGAGTTAAGTTTCGCTCCCCCTCACCCCCCGCCATTTCACTCAGTAAGTTTCACCTTTCAAGCAAGCCCAGGCAATTCTCCGGAATCATGAGACAACTACCCACCAATCAGGGACCCCCCCCCCCACCTAACCAATCCAGAAGCACACCCCTTTGTTTCAAGCTGTGCACACCCACCTGCTGCACGGGACCATAAAAACCCCCTTCTCCAGAGCTTGGGGCTCCTGGCTCGAATCCATTGTAATGGAGATCCCAGGGGCCCAAGCTCGAGCTTGCAATAAAACAGCTCTTTTGCTTTTGCATCGGACTCGGCTCCTTAGTGGTCTTTGTGGGGGATTTCGAGATCTGGGCATAACATTTAATGAGTTGACTGGGAAGCCCTCTCAAGACCCCTTGAGGACCCCAATCCAAAAGGCCGCTATGTGGTAAGTGTCTGTCTGTCTTGTCTGCCTTGTCTGCCGTGGTTGTTTTTAGAAATCTGGAATCTGTAAGGGTGGTCAGTGTAAAGTCAAAGTAGTCCTGCTGGAGGCTGCTGGCCAGGGGTGCTGAGAAGACGTTCCGGCCCCTTCTGGAAGGGACCTTTCCCCTCCCCCCCTGAGATGTGGAACCCTTGGGGCATGGTGTGGACGCAGGCCCTCTTGTGGTTTTTCTGGGTGGACGAAGCAGGTCGTGCCCGCAGTATGGTCAGAGACCGTCCTCCTATTGTTTCTGTTGGCCGTGGATTTGTATGTCTTCAGTGTGAATGTTTCTTGTATTACTTTGGAATTTTAGTGTGGCTGAACTCAGAACCCAAAATTTGGGACTTGTGGTGAAGTAAAAAAAAGAAAGATAAACAGATTACTTTTTTTGCAGGACTGAGTGGCCAACCTTCAATATTGGCCCGCCTCCAGAGGGAACTTTTCATCTCCCCCTGCCTGTCTGAAAGCACTTCCCGGTCCCTAACCTCACAAACCTTTTGTGCCACTTTACTCCGTTTTCCAGGATAGTGCAACCAATATTTACTTTGCTCTCCTTCATATCACCCCCTCCCCTGCTGAACGTCTCCCCCTGCGGGGGTTGTGCTGGTGCTCTCCTGGGGGGTGGGCCGCCCCTCCCACAGTGGGACTACTATCCCCACCCCCTTCTGTTAACCCTCTGTACTGGTGATGAGGGCGTGGGGATGCAGTGAGGGCGTGGGCAGGTCACGGCTTTGGGCCTGGAGGACTTTTTTTCTCTCCAGGGGCCACTTGAAAAAAAAAAAAAAGTGAGCACAGGGGGTCAGTGGCCATGTTGGCTACCCACCCCACCCGTCTTGAAACACGGACCAAGAAGTCTAACACATATGTGAGTCAGGAACTCACGTGAAAGCTGTGGCAGGGAACTGCTGCCCCACCCCCCCACCCCCCACCCCGTGCACTGGGTGGCTCCAGGATGGCTGATAAGGCCCAGCGAGGAAAGTGGCTCAGGCCCCCACCCTTCATGGGGCAGGCCCGCCTCTCAAGTGTTACAGCCCCCCAGCGGAATCCGGATGCCTGGGTAAAACTTAGAACTTTTATTATTGGCCCTTTGCCATTAGCAATTTGTATAACTAGAAAAATATTTTTACAAGCTGAATCTTTGTCAAAGGATAAGATTCTTGCCTTTTAAACCTTCTAATTATCAGTTTGGCTGAGTGAATGGGTAACTTCATGGTAAACTGGGATCCTGTTTTGTAGAAAGTGAGTTTTTGAGAGTAAGAAAAATTAAACAGAAAGGAGAATGGCATTGTGTAAAGAAAGAATCTTGTGTGATAAATTTTGTCCTGAAACAGAATGGTTGTGTAAGAAGTGAAATGCAGGGCAAAAGTTAAAGAAAGTTTAGAAACTTCATAGATTGTCTGTGAAGGTTAAATAAAGCTCATAAAAGGGAATTTGTGAAGATGTTTTACATGTGATCCAGCTGGCTATGTATTTCCTTCAAAATCTTTTGGCTTGTAATTTTATTTGAACAAATGTTTTAAATTTTTGATATTTGATAAACCTTCTAAAATCAAAACTCTAAATCTGGGGCTTGGTGCCTGTAGAGCAGTGGTTGCAATGCCGGCCACCTGCACTGAGACTGGTGGATTCAAACTTGGCCCACGGCAACAACAACAACAACAACTTTAAATTTGGTCTTCTTGAAATATTAAGACCACTGAAAGTCATGAGAAAACAAATTAAACAAGTTTAATTTGTTAAAAATATATAAGAAACATTGTCAAATATGAAATAGTGATTAATTTTATGTAAATTATAATTATATATGTTCCAATGTATAAAGCATTGGTCTGTCCTAACATATAAGACATTGATCTGTCCTGACATACCTTATCGGTAATAATTTTATTTCATCTAAAAAAAGTGTCTTTTATAACTGACCAAGTAAAAGTTTGTCCTAAAAAAGAAAATATTAAGAGAGGCCAAAGAATTCTCTTGAATTCAAATTACTGATGTTTTTAAAAATTGAATACCTTCGGACTAAAAGCAGATTTTTAGAACTTTCATTAAAAAGATAACATGTCTATAAGTATTACTAACTTAACTTCATAAAAAACAGAAATCAGTAACGTGGAACAGGACTAGTTTGCAATGGCTTTTTGTTTGAAATATTGTTGATTCTTTCTGTGTTCTGTTTTCCCGAAGTCAAGAAAATAATTTTCTGTCTTTAGAGCTATTTGTAACTTTTCAAGCAAAGTACGTACTTATGAGCAGAGGTTAAAACATGTATTTTTCTCTCTCCTTGATTACTCTAGAATTTGAAAGCCATTTGTTAAGTATTCTTAATTTCTGACAGTACAGGTATTTGCATAAGTTCAATAAGAATCTGTTTTGTTTCTATAGAACATAATGAAGGCACTGGTTATTTTACCAAGGCTTTGGCTGGAATAACATTTCCAGAGGTGTCCAGACTGCATTAAGGAATTAAGGTTGACTTTATAAGGCCAATAAAAAAAGCCCTTTTGAAAACTGGCCAGATACCCATCAGTAACATTTCCTCATTGGTGGTAAGTAACGAATGTCGCTTGCTGATGGGTCTGGGAATCAAAATGTACTTGGGGACTTCAGGAGAAGAGGGATTTACCCAATGCCTACAGGTATCTAACAGCACAGATGAAACATGGGCTATGAAAGGCTTTCAAAAAGTCCAGACTGAGATTCCTTATAAAAGTTCCAGCAAAGCCAATTTTAAAGGAAAAAGAACCTAAACAGCTAATAATTATTCTTGCTGCACTTCATGCAAATAATAAAACCCCGTATATTAAAGGCATAGTTTATTTTGGAAAATAAGTTAATTCTACTATAATTTTCCTTTATATAGAAAGAAATAGGAGAGAGAAGAATAGTTTAAAAGGAGGAAAAAGAGGCTGTGGTCCACCTGTATCCCAGACAGTAGGCCCAGACAAGCATTGTCTGTACTGTCAACTCGTAAAATGAGATATAACTGTTTTACTAAATTGATCTATTAAATGGGACTAAGAGACTGACCAAAGAATGTAGAATTATATATAATAATTATATTTACTTTGAAACCTTAAGACTCAACAAAAGTCACCTGTTGGCTACACTGGAAAACTTGTGCAGTATTAAATGTTATCTAAAATTTCTTAGTAAATGATATAACTGTAAACACTGCATACTACTTTGCTGAATCTGCTGCTAGCAGAAGCCAGGTGTCCCACTTGTCTGAACTTAAAAGAGGCCATTTTCAGTGTAAGGCTGGCTCTAAGAAGCCAGAAGCTTTTGCTTTCCAGTGAGAGACACCAGACATGGAAACAGTGCACATGGACCAGGTTGCCACAGGGTTCAAAACATCCA
>CAUYPK010107199.1:0-43386 GCA_963574355.1 Loris lydekkerianus
TAAAGAAGTTTGCTACTTGCCACCGTAAGAGCTTGTAGCCCCCTTTATTCTATACTTATTTCAATAAGCAGGTCTATACTCTGCCAATTGAACACCAGAAAGAACTTCGTGCAACACGAGAGGCAGTAGACGAATTCCCAGGCACCACTGAGAAAATTACTGAGGAGAAAGGACAGATCTGCCTGAGCAAGTTTTTAATGCCAATAAAAGTATGCTATTCTTGGGGAAAAAAAAAAAAAAGCCACAAAAGATGCTTATGAGTAAGAAAGGCAAGTGAATACTAGGACTTTAGGCAGGAAAGGGTAGGCTAATTCTACTGTTTTCTACAAATACAAGTGGGTTTAGGATCAGGACTGCTCTTATCTATAAAGCAGCTAGACCCCCAGCCTTAAAGGGAAAAGATAAAACACCAGCTACCAGTCTTATGGCTGTCCAAGAATCCTTTCTCTGGGTTGGTTTCACTGATGCTTTGTCCCTGAAGTCAGGATGTACCATGCCAGTGAGGGACTGCCTTTTAAAGTTGTTTTGATTTTGACAACACCCCTGGCCACCCGGAACCCCAAGAGTTCTACGGCAGAGACACTGTAGAGTGTGTGGGTCTACTTTCCCCAAACACAACATCTCATTCACCCTGTAGCTCAGGGGGTCATAAGGACCTTTAAGACTCATTATACACGGTGCACTACGGAGAGGATTACCAACGCTATGGAAGAGAACTCTACAGAGAACATCACGAAAGTCTGGAAGGATCATTCCACCCCTGTGAGAGCAAGACCAAAGCTCTTCCAACTTCTTATCTTACTCACTAGGAAGATGGTGGGGATGAAGTCCTTTAGGATAATCCGCTTCCACTTAATGAATCAAGTAATGAATAGTAAATACATTCTCTTTTCCTTATGATTTTCTTTTCTTTCTTTTTTTTTTTAAATTGAGACAGAGTCTCACTATGTCACCCTCAGTAGAGTGCCATAGGATCACAGCTCACAGCAACCTCCAACTCTTGGGCTTAAGCAATTCTTTTGCCTCAACCTCCCAAGTAGCTGGGACTATGGGCACCTGCCACAATGCCCAGCTATTTTTTGGTTGCAGTTATCATTGTTTAGCAGGCCCAGGCCGGGCTTGAACCCGCCACCCTTAGTGTATGTGGCTGGCGCCCTGCTCACTGAGCTATGATTTTCCTAATAACCATTTTCTTTTCTCTAGCTTACCTTAGTAAGGAATACAGTATGTAATATATAAAACAGACAAAATATGTGTTATTGTCTGTGTTGGCAGGATTTTCAGTCAATAATAGGCTACTAGTAGTTAAGTTTTGGGGAGTCAAAAGTTATAAATGGATTTTCAACCCCTAACTGCTGCATTGTCTGCATGTCAACTATACTTAGGGACATTCTGGACTGTGTGACATATTACGAAGCAATGAAAACATTCATGGACTTTGCCTTGGTAACCTCATGATGGAAATTTTAATTTAACAAAAGAAAAAATATCCACTGTGGTACAAAATACACTACACTCAAACTCAAAAGGAATAAAGAAAATTATAGTATATTGAGGACATGGTATAACAAAGTAATAGTTTGAGCTTTAATTGAAAAATGAGAGTTTAAGATTATACATATGACTGAACTATGGTAAAATATACATTTGTGTACTGGTATAAAAAATGAGAAATAACAGGCAAAATAAAAAATACTGAATTGGCTATTACCTGTTTGGTTTTTTTTTTTTTTTTTTGCTATTATCTGTTTTGTAAGGTTTATATTACATGGGTCACTATTAAACTTTTGAGATAGACTGTGTTAGAGTCCATTATTTCACTTCCAAGAAACATAATCAGCCGTGTCCTTCCTGATTCACCTATGCAAGTTTCAACTTGCTCGGCTTATCAGTAAGCTGGGAGGTTTCATTTGTTTTCATCCATGTGGGTTTTATGTTTTTTGATTTTTGTATATCTCAAAACTTTCTTTTTTCTTTCTTTCTTTTTTTTTTTTTTTTGTAGAGACAGGGTCTCACTTTACGGCCCTGGGTGGAGTGCCGTGATGTCACAGGACTCACAACAACCTCCAGCTCTTGGGCTTCCGCGATTCTTCTGCCTCAGCCTTTTGAGCAGCTGGGACTACAGGCGCCTGCCAGAACACCTGGCTATTCTTTTGTTGCAGTTCGGCAGGGGCTGGGTTTGAACCCGCTACTCAGTATATGGGGCCAGCGCCCTACTCACTGAGCCACACGCGCCACCCGCTCTCAAAACTTTCATAATGACCCACGTATGTAGTATTTTTTGTTTTTAGCTTTTTCATAGTTTAAAAGGAAAAAAGCTCCACTGCAGACAATGACACACCTATTGAGTCCTGCTGAGCTCAGGCATTTATTACCCTACAGTAAATACATAACAAAGAGAAGAGAAGACATTTGCTGAGAACTGTATTCATGGTAAAATATTTCACAATAGTAAGAAAAGAAGTATCTGAATGTCTATTATTAAATGTCTATAGCCCAAAGAAGTATGCATTGTTCCACGACCACCTGGTTCACAAAGATAGCAAGTTTGTTTTGCTGCTGTTGTTTTAAACCTCCCAAATAATAAAATTAATCCTACAAATCAGTCAATTCTATGAACAAGCATCAGTTTTCTTTTTTTACTACCACAGTTCACCAGTTCCATGTATTAGCAGCTATGTTGCCTAAAACAAATCTTACGAGTATATCTTGCCCAATAATTATATTATAAAATGGCAGACTTTCAATGAAGTTTTTCTTTCAGATGTTTACCCTCTTAAGGTAGAAGAAATTGATAGCAGTTTGTGATTGCTATCACAATGAGAATAAAGGAGATACCACCTCAAACTACTTAAATGAGTACCATTCCCTATATTTTTCTGATGACAAAACTAATATAAAGTGAAATTATTTCTGTCCTGATGAGCCCATTCAGTGAGTGATTTGACAAGAGAAACCATGACAGGGAGTCAAAGTCTGGGTTCTAGGATTCTACAACTGAAAATTTTTTTTGCAGGTTTTGGCCAGGGCCAGGTTTGAACCTGCCCCCTCCGGCATATGGGGCCGGTGCCCTACCCCTTTGAGCCACAGGTGCCGTGGTTCTAGGATTCTAATGGTGCTTTACAAGGTGACAATCAAGTCACTTAACAGTTCACAAGACTCCTTCAATCTGACTCCATTCTAATTTACTAGTCTTTTTTTTTTTTTTTTTTTTTTGCAGTTTTTGGATAGGGCTGGGTTTGAACCCACCACCTCTGGCATATGGGGCTGGCGCCCTACTCCTTTGAGCCACAGGTGCCGCCCCTTACTAGTCTTTTTCTTAACTACTGGTCTTAGATTACATGGTTCCAACTTCACTAGACTACATAGCTGTTGTGGAACAGATCCTGAATGTTCATTTCCAACTTGGTATACCCTTCTCCCTCATTTCTGCCTGAAAACTAATATTCATTTTCCAAGATTCAAATCAAATTTGTGGAATCTTACCTTATGTCACCAACTTGAACTAATCATTCCTTCTTTTTCACAGTGTCAGTAAAGCAGAGATCAAGCATCAAGCTAATAAATGACTGTTTTTCCCTATTGTTTAAAAAACTGAACATCTATTAGCTTATAAATGTTTCCATCGGTACAGAAAAGAGTTAAGATTGAACTCCTGAGACTGCTATCCTTAGAAAGACCAAGGCTGGCCTTTGCTCAGAGTATGGAAATTTGGATTTGGGGAGGTTCCTCATTAACTGTACCTAAACTGTTGGTATGAACACTATGGTTTATGCTGAATATCTGCTTTCCTTCCGAGAGTCTGGAATTTTGATAACATGTCAGGAAGAGAATGTTTAGGGGACCAGGTCCCACTATCAACCTTTGTCCTGAGTCTCTTTGGGCTCCCTGGAAGACATTTCACAGCTCTTTGCCAGAGGAGCTAGGCAGGTCCTGTGTGAGTCCATTACTGGGGACTCTGAAGCCTGCCCCCAGTTTCCACCCAACTTCACCCCATGCGTTTTTCCCTTCTCTGACTTTTTTTTTTAAATTATCTGAATCAAGAGATCTTGTATTCTTTCAGTGTAATAAATCATAGCCACCAGTGTGACTATAAGCTGAGTCACTGTAGCTGGGGGTGATCTCAGTGACTCCCGATGGACCTGTGTGCCTAACCTGGTTAGCACAGCCTCCCTAGGGGAGCTGGATATTACTATCCTTACTTTGAGGGTTAGGAAACTGAGGATCATAGAAATTAAGTGACCTGAAAGAGGACACAAATGATAAGGTCACATATAAATACAATGTTTTACTTCTAAGTTTATTGCTTGAAAATTCCCAGGGGGAAGGGAGACCGAAACTTGAATATTGAAGGTTCACAGTAGGTAACAGCTTTCACGTTAAATAGTCTAATAATAATTTCAGGTTAGTAAAATTTCCTGAGCCTTGGCTTTTCCAATCTTTAAAATTAAAAATACAGCATTATAGAGTATTGTGGTGTGAGGACAAGGGGGAGGCAAGCATATAATACTTATTTATTTATTTATTTTGAGACAGAGCCTCAAGCTGTCACCCTGAGTAGAGTGCTGTGACATCACAGCTCACAGCGACCTCCAACTCCTGGGCTCGAGCGATTCTCCTGCCTCCACCTCCCAAGTAGCTGAGACTACAGGTGCCCACCACAATGCCTGGCTACTTTTTGGTTGTAGCCGTCATTGTTGTTTGGCAGGCCCAGGCTGGATTCGAACCGCCAGCTCAGGTGTATGTGGCTGGTGCCTTAGCCACTTGAGCCATAGGCGCTGAGCCAGCATATAATATTAAAGGATAGTAAATTCTACACAGATTATTTCTCATTGTGAACCATTTGTATATGCCCCCCTTTCAGCAGCTCTGTAAGGCCCTCCACATTTCACCCCATGTGGCTTTCTCTTCACTGACTTGACTTTATTTATTCACTTGACTTGTCTTACCATGCTGTTGGACATTCTCAATTTGAAGATGTTTATATAGGAAGCCTTAAATACCTTTTAGTAAAATCTTTAAAGCAGAGTCGTAGTTTATTATGATGTCTGAAGAGCTTTGGGTCACTAGGTATTTCAGATAAGAAAACCTGGGCAACTTCCAAAGGCCCCTGTAAAACAAGAAAATAAAATAACAAGTGTGTTTCTATCTTCTCTAAAATCACAGAGATAGAATTTATGGTTTTTCTTAGTGCCGAGATACATATACGTCTATGACTATACTAAAACTCATCAGGCTGGGTGTGGTGGCTCATGCCTGTAATGCCAGCACTCTGGGAGGCTGAGGCAGGTGGATTGCCTGAGCTCAGGCGTTCAAGACCAGCTGAGAAAGAGTGACACCCCGATCTCTACTAAAAAATAGAAAAACTAGCCAGGTGTTAAGGTGGGCAGCTACTTGGGAGGCGGAGGCCAAGAGGATCTCAAGCCCAAGACTTTGAGGTTGCTGTGAGCTATGATGTGCCACGGTCCTCTACCCAGGGTGACTGAGTGAGACTCAGTGAGACTCTGTCTTAAGAACAAACAAATAAAAACTCCACCTCTTCAGGGAAAGACTGTTTCAGGTTTTTCCTAATTTCATATCTATATTCTCATATTCTTGCCAACTACAATTACATGAACTTCCTATTATTTCATTCTTCAAAAAAAACAGAATAGGAGTTCGACTGTGTTCAGTAGTGCAGTTTGTCCTGTAGTTTGTGAATGTCAGGCTACTGCGTGTGCGGATCCACTAGCTATTAGACAGCATCCCTCAGTATTCCTAAGGTATTCCCAGTGTTCCCAACGCTGTGAGTGAGCGCCATCATTTGGAGCTAGAACATTACAATCATTATGTTCTTGGGGGTAGAGGTTTTAAGGTGTTTACAACCGTTTGGGTAAGGCACTTTCTGGCTTTGTTCCTTTAGTTTAAAACCTGTTATAGTTAAGCCATATCACAGATATCTTATTTGAAACCTTTCTGGATTTTCCCCTTGCTGTGGAATGTTCCTTAAGATTGGGGCCATGGGCTCAGCACTGTAGCACAGCTACATACACCAAGGGTGACGGGTTCAAATCCAGCCTGGGCTAGCTGAACAACAATGACAACTGCAACAAAAAATAGCCTGGTGTTGTGGCAGGCGCCTGTAGTCCCAGCTACTTGGGAGGCTGAGAATCACTTAAGCCCAAGAGTTTGAGGTTGCTGTGAGCTGTGACACCACAGCACTCTACCAAGGGTGACATAATGAGACTGTGTCTCAAAAATACATAAATAAATAAATAAAGATTGGGGCCGTGCCCAAATAATCAACAAGAGAACCTGAATGAACCAACTACAAGGGGATGATGGAGATGGCATCTGACCTGTGCAGAATAAAGAAATGGCATCTGACCTGTGTATAATAAAGAAATGGCATCTGACCTGTGCATAATAAAGCAAGGGCATCTGACCGGTGCATAATAAAGAAATGGTGTCTTATATCCATATATCATTAAAATGTTCAAAATCACTTATTTAACCCTCACAACTTACTGTGAAGGAGATCTGCAGAAGATAATGTTATGGGGAATTAAGAGTGTAGAGGTTGAGGGTGGCAGCCTTGGCTCAAAGGAGTAGGGCGCCGGCCCTATATACCAGAGGTGGTGGGTTCAAACCCAGCCCCGGCCAAAAAAAAAAAAAAAAAAAAACTGCAATAAATAAATAAACAAAAAAGATAGTAGAGGTTGAAAATGAGCCCTTCTTTTTTAGATCATACTCTTTCCATGTACACTTTTAAAGAAAAAGCTATTTTAAGAGAGTCAATTCTTCCTTAATAAAATGCACATAAATATATAGGTAGAAAACCATGGGCTGTGGGTTTTTTTGTTTTTTTTTTTTTTCTCTTGAGACAGCCTAGCTCACGGCAACCTCAACTCTTGGGCTCAAGTGATCCTCCTGCCTCAGCCTCCCCAGTAGCTAGGACTATAGGTGCCCACCATAACACCTGGCTAATCTTTCTATTTTTAGTGGAGATGGGGGTCTTGCTATTGTTCAAGCTGGTCTTGAACTCCTGAGCTCAAGGAATCCACCTCCTGCCCACCCTTGGCCTTTTTGAGAGCTGGGGTTACAGGCATGTAACCACTGCACCTGGCCTAAACTTTTGCTTACCAATTTTCTTCCATTTATATTTTCAGGGTCTTTTGCAAACACTTCTAACACATGTACTTTTCACTTGATTTAGCACTTACTTGTGGCCTTTGTAAAATAGAATAAGGAAATTATTTCAAATCCTATTTACATCTTACATCACATAGCGCTAGCAGAAACCACGAACCTGATTAACTGTTGTGCCTACAGATCCCTGGAGGACCATTTGAAGCATTTTGGGATCTGCTGGATCCTGATGTGTTGCAAACGCCAGTTCCTGTGTCTTTTTCTGCATGTCTTCAATTGCAACTTCAATTGGTGTTAAGATGATCTGAGTAAAACATCATCTATCAAGTGAGTGCACTGATTGAAAACTATTTAATAAGCTTTATATATAACCAATTAAAATTAGGAAAAAAGTGGAGATCCATTATAAACTTTTACGTAACAATAAAATCCCAAACTTGGAACCCCAAAAGGAAAAAAAAATAAACCCTTTAAAGCAAAATCTGAGAGCAAATTAGGAACTTAGAAATCAAAAATTAAGGACTTAAAGATGGGTGAAGCTCCAGTACGTCGTGCTGTGCAGACGGTAGGCATCTCCTGCCACATCTACATTGTTGTTACAGGGTTTGCTTCTATTTGTTTAACTAATTCTATTTCCCCACTTGTGGACCTACCTCCTCTTTGTGAGTGACATTGACCCTTGTTTTAATATAAGGAAAGGCATGAGAAGTGGTTAGAATGGTCTTCCTTTTGAATTGTTCATGAAGTTCCCCGTGGGCACGGCCATCTAAAGTGAAGGGGGTACAGTACATGAAACGTCGAAGATTATAGTTTTTGTCAAAATAGGTGATTCTGTCTTTCATTTCGTACGTGTCAAAGTATGGCTCCACGTAGGTAATCTGAACATATGCCTGGGAAAGGAAAGAGTTCGTCATTTCATCACTGTTGTTATTCTTTCTCAAACAAAACTGCAAATGAGGCTCTCAAAGATACACCTACATCATTACAGCGTAACCAACCGTACCTTGTTAGCATCCAGTTTGCATTTGTCTACAGGATTCGAGTCCTTGATTACTTCAACCACATCCTCGCCAAATCTTTCTCCATAAAATCCCTATAATAAAGAAAAAGGAATCCTTTACATGAAGTTAATAGGATTAGAATGCAGAGAAGGCCATTTAGATAGACTCCCGAGCAAAATTAGTGAATTTAGTAAATTTTGTTCAACCCGGGTCATGAATTACAAAATAAGAATTATTTAGGCTTACAAAAACTATGCTGGCTTATAAATTATCATGGTTTCAGCCTATATTTATTTGAAATTATTCTCATCTATGCACTGTAACACAATATAGAAGAAAACAGAAATTTTCTCTTGTAAAAACACAATATTCCACAGAGGTTCTCCAGAGAAACAAAAGATAATAGAAAGCAAAGACCAAAAAAATTCATTTTCTTTGATGTAAAGGACCTTACTTTTTTTGAATATGATATGGCTTGGTTTCTTACCAGACCAGGGGTCAATGAATAAACATTCACTTTTTTGAATTTTAATTCCAGAATTTTTTTTTAGACATTCACCTGTTAAAGTTTTGTGTAGGTTTAGATTTTGAAAAGGCAACTTTGGGTCAAGAATATAATGACTGAGATGCTTTGCCTTTCTGCACAAAAAATTTGTTTTCTTTTTTTAATTAAATCATCAACACATAGATTAATGTATACATCAATGCATTTATGGGGTACACTGTGCTGATTTCATACAGAATTAGGAATACTTACATCACACTGTTAACAAATTTGTTTAAAATTGTCTTTAAATTTCTGGAAATACAGACTTTTACAAAAAAGAAAAAACACAAAGCAAAAGAATCTAGTGACTATTTCATATCACACTGGGTAGCAGCATGGACAGTAGATGGTGCTATTCAAAAACAAAAATCAAATCTGCATCTTCAAAGGAGAAACTCCTACTCATGCTTTTTATGATTAAGAAATATAGTCTCAATTAGTATTTCCCAAGACTTAAACTCAGCCTCTTGAAAAATAAAAAGTCACAGTTTGAGCCAATTTATTAAAGTTGAGCCCAACAGGCTCAGGCCCCATGGCTCAGCAGCTAGGGCGCCAGCCACATATACCGGGGCTGGCGGGGTGAAACTCGGCCCAGGCCTTCCAAACAGCAGTGAAAACTACAACAAAATAGCCGGGCATTGTGGCAGCATAGTCCCAGCTACTTGGGAGGCTGAGGCAAGAGAATCGCATAAGCCCAAGTTGGAGGTTGCTGTGAGCTGTGACACCACAGTGCTCTACTGAGGGTGACATAGTGAGACTCTGTCTCAACAACAAAAAAAAAGTTGAGCCCAGCAAAGTCTACATTAAGCTGTAACATTCAAGATACTAATAACATTAGCTGAGAAGGAAAACAAGCCTAGTACTCAAAGAGCCACGTGAACACGTATCATCTGAAGTCTTGTTAAAATGTAGAAATTGATTCAAAAGTCTGGGGTGGGGTCTGAGCGCCTGCATTTCAAACACTCTCCCAGGAGAGGAACGCAGTGGACCACACTTTCAGCAAAGAGGAGCGAGAAAGGTTGGAAAGTAACTAAAACAGAAAAGACTGGGTAGCCTGAGAAATATAAAAACTGATCATCTGTGATGAAAATGAAAAAATGATAAAGATCAAGAAAATTACTTTCGAGATGTGATTTTAGGCTTTTAAGTTCTAAAGATATCTCGCTGGGGTTCAGGCAAGCTAAAAGATATAACGTTTCGGTCAGAATTTTTTTAGTTCTAGTTCCCTTATTAGCTGCTACTTAATTCTGTATGTCTTTTTCTATAAAAGGTGGATTAACAATATGTATTTCTCCATTAATCACAGTAATTCTGAGGGACATTTGGGCTTCTAAAATATGTACGAAAATAGAACTTCAAAAAATAAAGTGGAAAAAATACTATTTTACTGTGGCTGTGAAAGATTTAAAGGATTTGAAAGATTATTATTGTAACTATCAAAAATTCCTATACCAAAAAGGAATAGTTTATTGGGCAAGATCAGGCTTATTAAATGATTAGTTCTAGATCTGAAAGTCTAACCATCACAGAGAATACAAATCAAAGATGACATTTTATGAACTACCGCAGCATTCACCTCCAATCTGTGAGATATCTCTGCAAGTTTGGTTATTGCAGGCTCCTTGTAAACAAATTCTTGTTCATCCAAATCCCCAAACTTGGTTCCATAAAAACCAACACGAAAATAGGTGCCAAACATCCGCTTACCATCCTAGGTTTAGGAAAATGAAAGCATTTTTAATACAAAGTCTTTTTGTTTTTCACATTATGCTTAGATTGCTATAGTATAAAATCTCCAAGGTATTGCAAAAAGTTTCAGTTCAAAATTGTAATACCTTATTATTTTTAAAGTAAAGGTAAAAACAAAGTTAAATAATCTTTCTTTTTTTATTATTTCTAACAAGCAATATTAGGCAATTAAGGCTTTCACCAAGTAGCCAAATTACACATGATACATATTTTTTAGAGTTTGTACCAAGTTACATTGGCCTATATTTTTTAAGTCAATACAACTGAGATAAACTAACTTGCTTTTCTTATTGCAAGAAAAGATGCTTGTACAACATAAACTGGATCATAATTGTGCTGCTATTATAGTATATTAGGTAAAGTTAAATAAACAACATTAACATTTTAAAATTAGCATTAGCCTTTACATAACCTGTTTACAAATTCTAAATATGATCATATAGTTAGGAGTCAAACATAGCACCTGGCAGAGAGCAGACACTCAGAAATGTCAGACCCTCCAAGCACTAAAGCAAAAAATCGACAATTAGTATCCTTGTGCGAATAAAAATATTTATACATGGAAGAGTAACTAAAATCGGAAGAGTAAGGGAAAATATTTATGAATGAAAGGCAATAAGAAAAATTTGCAGATGAGTGAATTATTTGAAAGCCTCCAAACCAGGCGTCTTCAAACTTTTTTAACAGGGGGCCAATTCACTGTCCCTCAGACCGTTGGAGGGCCAGACTATAGTTTAAAACAAAAAAACTATGAACAAATTCCTATGCACACTGCACATATCTTATTTTAAAGTAAAAAACAAAATGGGAACAAATACAATTCACACCGCTTCATGTGGCCCGCAGGCTGCAGTCTGAGGACACCTGCTCCAAACCACCCACTGTGTGCATTAACCATATATTCCTGTCAGGTACAGAGTGCACTAGTGTCACCTTAACTCTCAGAACACGGGAAGGCAAATTCTTTCAATAAAGATAAGTACCGTATATAGTCGAGTATAAACCCGAACTCAGCACAAATTTTGTGCCGGAAAAAACTCGGCTTATACTCAAGTACTTACGGTATTTGGAAGCTTTCTATATAATCTTTAGGTCCAAAACTATTTTGGAAGGAATTTGTAGTGGTTCTTATATACAACTACACATAAGTATTTAAATACCTCTGAATTTAAATAGAGAATTCTCTGAATTCTCTTTAAGCCTAACCTGCTTTATATTTATTTTTCCTATACTGAAAAAGCAAAAAAGTATATAAAATAAGCTAGAAATGTTACAGATAATTAAGCAAAATTGGAAACTCTGATCCTTAATTTTCCAGTTTTACAATACTAAAAAAAGAACAGTGACTAAAAATATCCCCACATTTTTGTTCAAAAGAAGTAAGGTTTTAAATAAAAATGTCTTTGGAGCTAAAGAAACTTAAAGTTTCTAATTTTTTTTTTTTTTTTTTTTTTGAGACAAGAGTCTCACTTCGTCACTCTGTGTAGAGTGCCGTAGCATCATAGCTCACAGCAACCTCAGATTCCCGGGCTCAAGCAATATTGCCTCAGCCTTCTGAGTAGCTGCGACTATAGGCTCCTGCCACAACGCCTGGCTAATTTTTCTATTTTTAGTAGAGATGGGATCTCTTTCTAGTTTAGGTTGGTCTTGAACTCTTGAGCTCAAGCAATCCAACTGTCTTGGCCACCCAGAGTGCTAGGATTACAGGCGTGAGCCACTCACCATACCTGGCCTAAAATTTCTAATTTAAAAACATTTTTCACAGTTACTTTATTTGAAAATTTAACAGACATAAAAATTAACATATTTCTATAGCAAATGAATCTCTCTAGATGAATTAAGTGAATTTAATCAAAATTTTGATTACTGTGTATACTCAGTAAGCCAATGGAACAATATAATGATATATAACAAGAGTAAATTTTGACATAGGGAATGAAGGCCTGGAAAATATAAAAGACCCTAAATAAATTACTTTAAAATTTGTGATTGTTATTTTTCATAATGACATATAGTATGCACATTTCTACTTTTTAAAACCACAAATATTAAAATACTGCTATTTTGGCTGTACTCTCAGAGTATAACACTATAAAACAATATTCCCATTCTTCAAGATTGTGGCTCTTTAAATATTTGAAGACAGCAATTAGGACTTGTTTCCTTTAGTTAAACATTCCAATTCTCAATCAACCTTCATAAGACAGGAATTACTGCCCTGTTTGCATTTTATTAGTTTTTCAATGCCATCTTTTTTGCTGTAGCTACAGTGCTACGGTGTCAGCCTTGCTCATGGCAACCTAAAACTCCTGGGCTCAAGTGATCCTCCTGTCTCAGCCTGCTGAGATGCTGGGACTACAGGTGCCTGCCACAATGCCCAGCTAATTTTTCTATTTTTATTGTATTTTTTAAAACTTCATTCAAATTAATGAGAGCAAAATATTTTGGTTACATTGTTCTCACTTCCAGGAAAAGTTCCATTTGTAGAAGAGTCCCTCACCCAGGGGGCGTGTTATACACCCTCACAATGTGCCATTATGTTCCCCCCCACCCCCAAACTGGACTATATCAGTGCTTTATTGTTCTTATGAACATGTGATTGCTTACATATTGATTTCATATTAATATGGAGTACACTGGCTATTTATTTTCCATTCTTGCCATACTTTACTAAGAAGAATGTATTTCATCTCTATCCAGGTAAATGTAAAAGATGTAAAGTCTCCATCTTTTTTAAGGGCTGAATAATATTCCATAGTATACATATACCACAGTTTGTTGATCCAGTCATGGGTTGATGGGCGCTTAGGTTGCTTCCACAACTTGGCAATTATGAATTGAGCCACAGTAAACACTCTAGTGCAAATGTCTTTGTGGTAAAATAATTTTTGTTTTTCAGGGTAGATACCTAGTAATGGGATTGCAGGGTCAAATGGAAGGTCTACTCTTTAGATCTTGAGGATTCTCCATACCCCTTTCCAAAAGGGCTGCATTAGTTTACAATCCCACCAGCAGAGCAGAAGTGTTCCCTTCTCTCCACATCCATGCCAGCATCTGGTGTTTTGTGACTTTGTGATGTGGGTTACCTTGCTGGGGTTAGGTGATAGCTTAGAGTGGTTTTGATTTGCATTTCTCTCATGATTAAGAATGATGAGCATTTTTTCATGTGTTTCTTGGCCATTCGTCTGTCATCCTCGGAGAAGTTTCTGTTCAAATCACTTGCCCACTTATAGAGAGGGCTATTTGCACTTTTCTTATTGTTTAATTTGACTTCTCTGTAGATTCCAGTCACCAGGCCTTTGTCAGATTCATAACATGCAAAACTCTTCTCCCATTCTGAGGGCTGTCAGTTTGCTTTGCTTATGATACCCTTAGCTGTGCAAAAGCTTTTTAGCTTGATCACGTTCCAGTTACTTATTTTTGGTGTTGCTGCAATTGCTGGGGGTGGGGATGGGGTCCTTCCTCATAAAGTTTTTTCCCAGGCCAATATTTTCAAGTGTTTCCCCACATTCTCTTCTAGAATTGTTATTGTTTTGTATCTTAAATTTAAATCTTTTATCCAATGAGAATCAATTTTTGTCAATAGTGAGAGGTACGGTTCCAGTTTCAGTCTTCTGCATGTGGATAACCAGTTCTCCTCCCAGAACCATTTGTTAAATAAGGATTCTTTTCCCCAGTGCATGTTTTTGTAAGGCTTATAGAAGATTAAATGACAACATGTGGCTGGGTTCATCTGTAGAGTCTTTATCCTATTCCATAGATCTACATCTCTAATTTTGAGCCAGTACCATGCTGTTTTGATCACTATAGCCTTGTAATATAACCTGAAGTTTGGCAATGTGATGCCCCCAGATTTGTTTTTATTTCTAAGAACTGTATTTGTTATTATTATTATTATTTTTTATGGTTCCACATGAATCAAAGTACTATTTTTTCAAGATCTTTAAAGTATGACACTGGTGCTTTGATGGGGATTGCATTGAATCTATAGATTGCTTTGGGTAATATGGACATTTTAATTATGTTGATTTTCACCAGACATGAGCATGGTATGTTCTTCTATTTGTTGACATCTTCTGCGAATTCCCTTCTCAAAGTTTCACAATTCTCTTTATAGAGATCTTTCACATCTTTTGTTGGATTTATTCCCAGGTATTTCATCTTCTTTGGTGCTGTTATAAAAGGAATAGAGTCTTTGATTTTGTTCTTGGCTTGACAATTGTTGGCATATATAAATACTACTGATTTCTGGGCATTGATTTTGTAACTTGAGATGTTGCTTATATTCCTTGATTACTTCTAAGAGTTTTGTACTTGAGCCCCTGGGATTTTCCAGGTATAAGATCATGTCCTCTGCGAAGAGGGAGAATTTGACCTCCTCTGTCCCTGTTTGGATTCCTTTGATCTCCTTCTCTTGCCTGAATGCAATGGCTAAGACTTCCAACACTATGTTCAACAGCAGTGGAGACAGGGGGCATCCTTGTCTGGTTCCTGATTTGAGTGAAAATGCTTTCAGTTGTACTTCATTCAGTATGATATTGAATGTGGGTCAGCTGTAGATAGCCTCTATCAGCTTAAGGAATGTTCCTTCTAAGCCTATTTTTTTGAGTGTTTTTATCATGAAAAGATGCTGGCTATTGTCAAAAGCCTTTTCTGCATCAATTGAAAGAATCATGGTCTTTGTTTTTTATTCTATTAATGTGGTGTATTATATTTATAGATTTGTGTATGTTGAACCAACCTTGTGTCTCTGTGATAAAACCCACTTGATCATGGTGTATAACCTTTTTAATGTGCTGTTATATTCTGTTTGCTAATATCTTGTTGAATATTTTTGCATCAATATTCATTAATGATATTGGTCTACAGTTTTCTTTTTTGTTGGGTCCTTTCCTGGTTGGGGAATCAGGGCAATACTTGCTTCATAGGATGTGTTGGGGAGGATTCCTTCTTTCTCTGTATTTCGAAAAGTTTATACATTATAGAAACTAGTTCCTCTTTGAAGGTTTGATAGAATTCTGGTGTGAAACCATCTGGTCCAGGGCTTTTCTTTTTTGGGAGATTTTGTATAATCGATGCCAGTTCAGTACTTGATATTGGTCTATTCAAGATTTCTAAATCTTTCTGAGTTTTAGAAGGTATTGTGCTTGCAGATATTGGTCCATCTACTGTACATTTTCATATTTCTGGGAATAGAGTTTTTGTAGTAATTGCTGAGAATCTTTTGTATTTCAGTGGCATCTGTTATTTTCCCCTTATCATTTCTGATTATAGTTATTAGAGATCTTGTTTTTCTGTTTCTGATTAGTCTAGCAAAGGATTTGTCACTTTTATTAATCTTTTCAAAGTACCAACTTTTTGTTTCACTGATCTTCTGAATACTTCTATCATTTTCAATTTCATTTAGTTCTGCTATAATTTTGGTTATTTCTTTTCTTTTGCTGGGTTTGGGATTAGATTGTTTTTCCTTTTCCGGTTGCTTGAGATGGCCCATTAGATTGCTGATTTTCTCTCTTTCTGTTTTCTTGCAGGCATCTAATGCTATAAATTTCCCACTAAGGACTGCCTTTGCAATATCCCACAGGTATTGATAGTTTGTGGCTTCACTCCTATTTTGTTCCAGAAATCTAATGATCACCTTTTTGATCTCATCTATGACCCAGCTATCATTTAGCATAGGGTTAGTTTCCATGATTTTAATTTGAGTATGAAGATTTCTGTTGCTCTTGAGTTCAACTTTTATTCCATGATGGTCTGAGAAGATACAGGGGGTAATTTCTATTCTTTTGAATTTTTTGAGCTTAGTTTTGTGACCTAAGATATGATGAATTTTGGAAGACGATCAGTCAGTTGATGAGAAGAATGTGTATTTGGTTTTGTTAGGATAAAGTGTTCTATAAATGTCTATTAAGTCCATTTTGTTCTAGAGTCTTATTTAAGTCCATTATTTCATTGTTTTATTTCTGCTTGGAGGATCTGTCCAGTATTGTCAATGGGTGTTAAAATCTTCAACTATTATAGGGGGGGAAGGCATCATATCTTTCAGATGAGTTAGTGTTTGTTTTATATGTCAAGGAGCATTCATATAGGGTGCATAAATGTTAACTTATGAAATCTCTTCATATTGTGTTTTTCCCTTGACCAGTATCCAGTTTCCGTCTTTGTCTTTCATTATTTTTGTTGGTTTGAATCCCACTGTATCTGCATGCAAGATTGCAACCTCCGCTTTTTTCTGCTTTCCATTTGCTTGGAATACTGTCACCCATCCCTTCATCCTGATTCTTGTTTTTATCGTTTGAGCTAAGGTGTATTTCTTGTAGGCAACAGATATCTGGCCTTAGTTTTTGTATCTAGTCAGCCAGCCTATACCTCTTTAAAGGAAGTTCAAACCATTCACATTAATTGCGAGAATTGATAGATGTGGCAGAATTTTGGTCATCTTGTTTTTCAGAAGTCTAGCACTTAATTTTATGCTTTTCACCATCATAGAAGCTAGGCTTTGTTCTTTAACTTATGGGTAGGTTTACTTTGGTGGTGTACTGTCCTGTTGATTGTTATGAAGAATAGGTGTATTTTCTGTATAGCTGGTCAAGTCATGGCAAATTTCCTCAGCATGTGGCTGTCAGCGAATTATTTGATTTCTCCATCATAAATGAAACTTGGTTTAGCAGGATACAGGATTCTGGGCTGGAAATTATTTTGTTCAAGAACGTTGAAGGTCAATGACTATCCTTTTCTGGCTTGGAAAGTTTTGGCTAAAAGATCTGAAGCCATCCTTATACTTTTCCCTTTGTAAGGAATGCTTTTCTTATGCCTGGCTGCTTGCAGAAGTTTCTCCTTCATATTAACACTGGCAAAATTAATTACAATGTATCTAGGACAGTGGTTCTCAAGCTGTGGGTAGTGACCCACAGGAACTGTATTAAAGGGTTGTGGCATTAGGAAGGTTGAGAACCACTGATCTAGGAGATGGTTTGTTTGGATTGAGTTGTGCTGGGGTTCTGAAACTATCTACTATCTGAATTTCTGTGTCTCTTGCAATACCTGGAAAGTTCTATACCATAGTGTCTTCAAGCAGATAATTTGTGCCTTTGGGACCATCCTCTTCTTCAGGAATCCCTATAATTTGGATATTTGACTTCTTGGAATTATCCCATAACTCTCTCAGGGAATATTCTGTTCTTTTTCTCCATTTTTCTGCCTCTTTGAATGCTTGGGATTATTCAAAAGTCTTGTCTTCTTTATCTGAGATTCTTTCTTTGCACTGCTCAACTCTGTTTCTGAGGGACTCTACTGTATTTTGAAGCTCCTCAAATACCTTTTGCTTTCTTTTTTTATTGTTGGGGATTCATTGAGGGTACACAGAAACAGGTTACATTAATTGCTTTTGTTAGATAAGGACCCTCTTATATTTGTGTCCCACTCCCAAAAGGTGAACCCTATCCCTTGACCCCCCACGCCCTCCCTCCTTTCCTTTCTCAGCTCTCCCCATCCCCCACCCCCACTGTGTACTAGGACCTTAATTGTCCTCATATCAGAATCGAGTACATAGGGTTTTTATTTCTCCATTCTTATGATGCTTTACTAAGAATCACGTGTTCCAAATCCATCCGGGTTAATACAAAGGATGTGAAGTCTCCATCTTTTTTAGTGGCTGAGTAGTATTCCATGGTATATAAATACCACAGCTTGTTAATCCATTCTTGAGTTGGTGGGCATTTAGGCTGTTTCCACATTTTGGCGATTGTAAATCGAGCTGCAGAATAGTCTAGTACAAGTGTCCTTGTGATAAAAGGATTTTTTTTCTTCTGGGTAGATTGCATTCAAATACTTTTTTCAATTCAATTTATAAGCTAAGCTATATCTTTCCTTATTATGTCCACATCCTTGGTGACTTTGTGAATTCATTACTTTATTGAGACAACTTCTGAAGTGTTTTTGGTTCCCTGTTTCCATCTTTTCATCCGTTTCAATTATCTTATTTGCCATCCACATTCTAAATTCTGTTTCTGACATTCCAGCAATTTCTCTGTGGATGAAATTATCTGTTGTATTTTCTTTCAACATCCCTAAGAAGCTTTGATCTGCTCTGATTTTTCATGTTGCCAGAGTTGTTCAGCTCATTCCTCTTGAGTATTATGTTAACTATACTTTTTTAGTTGAGTTGATAGGTTGTTCCTGATGAGTCCACTCCTCCCTGTAGCAGCACCACTGCACTAACAAAGGCAGAGAAGTGGTGAATCCGTAGCCCCACATAGTGTCTCCAGGGGCACAAGAATCAGTAGGCCCAGAGCTCCAATCAAAGTCGCTCTGCCAGCACTGGCTCTGCTCACCAAATCAAGCTCACAAGGCTGCCCAGCTGACAGTGCTGGCCCAGAGTTCGGGAGAGATGTTTATGCCCTGGGTACCATCCAGCTAATTGAGCGCTGAGGGCTGCAGCTCTGTGCACAGGGTAGGCCCAGAGCTCAGACAAAGTCGCTCAGTCACCAGGCACTGTCTGCCCAGTCAAGCTGAGGGGGCTGCTACCCAGCAGGGGATCCAGCTCTAAGGTTCAGGTAAGAGTTGCTCAGGCACTAGGCACAGCCCACCCAATTGAGCTCAGAGAGTCTCCGCCCAGTGGAGAGTGTTAATCCGAAGTTCAGTCCAAAGTAGCTTAAACCTTGGCCCTGCCCATCCAGTTGAGCTCCGAGAGCCTTGCCTGGTGGAGGCCAGAGGTCCAAAGCTCAGTTCAAAGTCACTTTGACACCAGCCTGTGCACCCAGTCGAGCTCAGAGAGCTATGCCTGGTGGAGGGGGCAGGTCCAAAGTTCAATCACAAGTCAAAGTTGTTTAAGCACTGGCTAGTGCTCACCCAATGGAGCTCAGAAGTTGTCCTGGAGGGCAGAAAACAGAGATGCCTGAGAATTCCTGAGGAGCTGAAGATGTGTAAATGGTTCACCCTCTCCCCGCCAACGTTTGGACTGACCTGCTTGGTAGCCAGCAGGCTTTGTGAGCTTCCCAGGGAGCTCATCCAATGCTCTGAACTCTTCAGGGGACAGTCCCTCTAGCACCTAGGGTGGGGGAAGGGTGATCCAGGTGCTCAGGATTGCAGGAAAAATAGCTGGTCTTTTGTGCCAGACAGAATGGGGCCTAAGCTCAGTGGTGGGACCTCAGTAATGGAGAAGGACTAGGACTTAGCAGCTGCTCTCTTATGGGACAAGGTGAGGAGACATTTGAACCCTGTTCACTGGCTGGCTGGTCACCTACTGCAGAACTCCTGTTTGGGGAGAGGGGTCTCCCTTCCTCTGGGAGCTGGGCTTGTATCTGTTGTTTTTCTTTCACTTTCTTATTTCTGCTTTTGATTCAGGTGGGGTGATGTGAATCTCACACAGTCCTCTCAGTGTGGAACTTCCATCCACTGTAGTCCAATATCTCTCCCTTTGGGCACAAGCCTCTGGCAAAAGCTGCTTCTAGTCAGCCATGTTTGCACTATTCCCAGGTTTGTGTTCTAATTTTCCTATTTTTAGTAGAGATGGGTCTTGCTCTTCCTTAGACTGGTCTCAAACTCCTGAGCTCGAGCAATCCTTCTACCTTGGCCTCCCAGAGTGATAAGATGATAGGTGTGGGCCACCACATCCAGCCTTCAATGTTATTTTTTTTTTCACCCTCGGTAGAGTGCAGAGGCATCATAGCTCATAGCAACTTGAATCTCTTAGGCTCAAGTGATCCTCTTGTCTTAGCCTGTCAAATAGCTGGGACTATAGGCACCTGCCTTTTTTTAAAGATGGGGTCTCGCTCTGAAGCTGGTCAAGATCGGTTTCATTGAGAAGCTCGTAAAGAATGAAAGACTAAAGGAGTTGCTCCTGAGGATCTCTGGGGGACGTGTACTCTAGGCAGAGGCAAGAGCCAGGGCAAGACCCCAATACAGGAGCAACAGAAAGGTAACAGGTATGGCTGGAGTAGAGTAAGTGAGGGGGAGACCCAGAGGTGATAAGCCTAGGGAAGTAAACCCGTGTGTATGGACTGGAGTTGGGAGTTGCCAGGACAGATGAGCCAGAAAAGAAAGGCGAAGCATCTGAATGACTTTCTTTTCTTTTCTTTTTTTGAGACAGAGTCTCACTTTATCACCTTCAGTAGAGTACTACGGCGTCCTAGCTCATAGCAACCTCAAACTCTCAGGCTCAAGCGATCCTCTTACCTTAGCCTCCCAAGTAGCTGGGACTACAGGAGCCCACCACAACTCCTGGCTGTGTTTTTTAAAGAGATCTCACTCTTGCTCAGGCTAGTCTTGAACTCCTGAGCTCAACCAATCCACCTGCCTAAGCCTCTTGGAGTGCTGGGATTATAGGCATGAGCCCCTGAGCCCAGCTGAGTGACTTTATTTTCAACATAGAGTCCTCCAGTGACAAACCACTAGCCTTTGCCAAGTTCACAAATGCTTAGTGATTCACCTTCAGGAACAACATGACTTCATCTTTATCTCCTCTTCAGAGTTTTGGACTACGTGGGATGGATAATACTTGTTTTTCTTTAAATTAAAAGCAAAAGTACTACTTTCTTAAACCTAGTCTGGTTCTCTAACATCAACCCCCTTTGGTATTATGAGTTCTTTCTGAATTCCCCATGACTCCTCATGGCCCCCACACCACAGCTCACTCTTCCTTAGCAGTCCTTGCACTGCTTCCACCATCTTCTGCATAACAGAGCTTTGTCCCAAAGAAATCCACCTCCCACATCTTTAATGGCTGAAAGTCTCTTACGACAAACATATCTTGAATCTGTTTCAGTTTTGCTATCTTTATTTAACAAGAAATGTTCTGTTGGGCTAGTTGTAAACTTCCATTGTGACATCACTTCTCTAACTCCTTTTATCCCCTGCAGCTGTTTCTAGCTTTCCTTATAGGCACGCCAGGATTTCACATAGTGGAATCTCTTCTTTCCTTCGTAATCTCTCTTTTCTTCTGTTAGATTTTTCCATTTATTTATTTATTTATTTTTCTTTTTGAGACAGAGCTTCAAGCTGTCACCCTGGGTAGAGTGCCGTGGCATCACAGTTCACAGCAACCTCCAACTCCTGGGCTCAAGCGATTTTCCTGCCTCTGCCTCCCAAGTAGCTGGGACTACAGGTGCCTGCCACTGCACCCGGCTATTTTTTGGTTGCAGCCATCATTGTTGTTTGGCGGGCCCGGGCTGGACTCAAACCCACCAGCTCAGGTGTATGTGGCTGGCGCCTTAGCCACTTGAGCCGCAGGCGCCGAGCCGATTTATTCCTTTTAAGGAACATTTATCCATTAATTCCAGTCACAGATCTCAACTTGGGAACAAGTTAACTTTATTAACCAAATTGTGTTAAGATTTCAATTAATAGTAATGATAATACTAATCATAAAAATCATAGAAACAACAAAAATAATGACCAACATATTTTGAGTAGACACTGGCTAAGTACTTTACATGTACGGACACCAATTCTTATCACAAATCTATGAGAAAGGTACAATTATTTTTACCCACATTTTAAGACGAGAAAAAGTAACCTGCCCAAGATCACACTTTTAGGAAGGGGTGGGAATGGTGTTAACCCTACAAGTACCTGACATTGGAGTCCAAGCTCTTGGTTGAGCTGTATGTTCCCTCACTTTATATACTGGTATAAACATGAGTGTGACTAGGACATGAGCATGATCCCTGAACTGTTTTCCATTTCTCTGATGTTTTTGTTGAGAATTCTTATGAATTTCTGCATGTGACTCTTTGGAGAATCCCTCCCTCCCTACAATCTGTCTTCCCTACATGGCAGCACCATCCTCTCCTGTAACTGTTCTGAATGTTTGTATGTCCATCCTGTATACTCTGGTATGAAAATCAGGTTGGAGTCAATGTATTTTTCTAAGATACATCTTATTCCTCTTCTTATCAGAAGTTCAATTCTGACTATTATATATCCCCACCCAGAAAAAAGAAATCACATGTAATTTCATCTATCTAGTAAACATTTGCTGTCCGTATCTTTCTTTTTCTCTTCAAAGGTAGCGTAAGGGGCAGAAAAACATCCATAGAATGGCCTATCTCACAGGTTCTCAGTCACGGGTGTATACCACTTATCAGGAAGTCACCAACTTCCAGAAAATATCTCCTCTTAGAGATGATAGGTTTCTCTCCACTTACTGTATTTTCCTTAATCACATCTAACTTTACCTTCCCAAGGTGAAGACTTACAGATATTTTATAACTGCAGTGTTCTAATTTCTTCTTTAGAGTATCACGTTTTTCTATCAATTACCTAAGATACTTAGGTTTTAAAGATACTTGTTTTAAATATATTCTGCCCTCTTGAATTATTTCATTTCCTTCTTTCAGAGTTTATTCTCTTCCCTCCCTCCTCATTATAATTTGCTGTTTCTAATTTAGCTCTATCTTTTATTTGACTGGATGAATGACTTCATCTCCTTTACCTTTAGTATGGATAAAAGAATATAAAAATTCAACAGAAGCTCCTGTGTCAGACTGTGGCATTTCTGAGCATATAAAAACCAAAATACTGGCTCATAGTCACGTCCATCCCATCCCATAACCAGGGTTAAGATATGCTCATTCTGCGTGTGTCAATCCCAAATGTTAGGGCAATGCACATTTCCTTAGCGAGCTAGTAGTTTAGTTTAACAAAGCTGAACCCACCTTCTCTAGCCTTTCTGAAAACTTTAAGACACACCTACTAGAGTTGTGGTATTTTCTTTTTCTTTTCTTTCTTTCTTTTTTTTTTTTTTTAGACACAGTGTCACTCTGTCACCCAGGCTAGCACTGGGTGGCATACGCTTAGCTCACAGCAACCTCAAACTCCTAGGTTCAAGCAATCTTCCTGGCGTAGCTTCCTGAGTAGCTGGGGCTATCGTCACCTGCCTCTGTGCCCAACTAATTTTTCTAGTCTCCTTTTCCTCAGGCTGCTCTTGACTTCCTGAGCAGATCCTTCCATCTTGGCCTCCAGAGTGCTAGTATTACAGGCATAAGCCATCGCATATGGCTGGTAGTGGTATTTTCTGTAAAGAAATATGTTTGTAATCTTTAAGAAGAAAATAAGAGGGGAAAGTATCACGTGGCTATGTTATCAGTGTTTGAGGATTGATTTTTCTGAAGAATCTAAACTTGTATTAGTATACTTCTGAATACAAACTGAATATACTATTCGATAAATGACTAAATATACATTCTAAAAATAAATACATGCACACAAAATATGAAATATTTATAAAAATTTTTGCATAGAAATTTATTTCTTTTTCTTCTAAAAATAAAAATGCATAAGAGAGAAATAATTATAAAACTTTATTTCCTATTGTTTCTAAGACAAAAAGGTTTTGGGAAAAGTAAAAAAAAAAGTGAATGCTTAATAGCCATTAAGGAACTGAAATTGGCAGAGAAGATAACAGATACATGATCCTTGAAAGTTTATAATTTGTAATTTTCCATAGTAAAAAGTACCAAATTGCTAAGGACTGTGTTTCAGCGTTATCTTTTATACACACACATTTTCTCTCTCTGTTTTTCTCACTTACATGTGCGCACGCACACACGTGCTCTCCCAAAGAGCTGTGCCAACTCAAATAATTTGCACAAAACCAAGGAGCATAATCAAAAGTGCAATACATTACTATTACACAAGCTCAGAAGGGCTACTCCTATAAACGGAGGAGTAAGTTATCAATTCAAAGAGCCTTTCTGCAATGTATAAATTACCCTTACTGGATTTCAACACAGTAAGAGTTCTATGAGAATACTAGGAAATTAGCTAGGAAACACAGTTTTTAGAAAAAATAAAATTATTGAAGTTTTCACAGTCAAAAAAGAAAAATATTCACAAGATAGAACTTACCACAATAGACAATAGTAAAAGTAGGGAGTAGGGTCAGCAACCAGGGGCAAGAAAGAAGAGAAAACAGAGAGCATTTTAATTATGGAAATTTCAAAACAAACAAGCAGCAAATGGCAGCAAACACATTTTTAAAATGCAAGCATCCATTTAAGTTCTACCATGGAAAAGCAAAAAACAAACGTGCAACAAATTTAGCAGCTACAAAGCTAAAGGTCCAGTAAAAGGTAGTGACGAGAATATAAACAAAAGTCTGTGACTTTTACCATGCAGTAAACATGACGACAGATGGTATTAATATCACAACCAGTGAAAATTATTCCTTTCAGCGGTCGATTTAGCATGAAGGAGACTAGTCATGAACTGCTCAGAGGTTTCAATATATTCTTTATACCTAATTTCCAGCTAATTCTATTTCATGTTAGTAAATCTATAAGGAATTTTATTACCATAGGTAACCATAGCAAGTCTCTTTACAGAGGTCTTCATCGAGCCCCAGAAATGATGGATTATGCTTAGGTATTTGTAAGGTCATACGTAATCTGGAGAATTACGGTAGAATAAAAGTCTGTGGTTCCAGCTGAGGAAAAGCAAAAGCTGGGTACTGTTTCAGAAACGGAAAAAAACTCAGCAGTAACATTTATTTCTAAGGTTTTTCTATGTGGGTCTCAGAGTAAGAATCACAATGCAAAACCAGACAAAGAAACCTAAGCTGTTGAATCAACACAAATCTAACCATAAAGTGAGAGGCAAAGCATACAACTTTCCAACTTTAATTAGCTTTAAATGAATTTAATTCATTACTACTTTGCTTTACCTCATCAAAATAAATTAGGGTGTATTTTATAGAATCTTTTTCCTTACAGAAAGATTTAAAGCAATGGTAATCAATTCTTGCCAGCATTTTTCAGGTTAAGATGTGGTTTACATATAACTTTTCACTACACAAAGGAAGCACGTGCTGTCTTATTAAACAGATTAATACATCAAATACCATCAGAATATGAGGTCAAATTAAATTTCAAGTTCTCTCCATCTCTTTATCCCTCTCTCCCCTAAAATTTAAATGGCAAAAGTGGATTTCTCTCCTCAGTAGTGCTTATCAGAGTCAAGGTTAAGAGACCCAAGATCAAATTAACACAGTATCTCATCAATTCTAAAATGCACGTTCTGTCCACATTTTAATATTTCTGTAGTTGGTATTCATCTTTCAACTGGTAGGATATCCTAGTTTAATACACAGGATTTTTTCCCCTTTCTTTCTTTTTTTTTTTTTTTTTTTTTGCAGTTTTTAGCCAGGGCTGGGTCTGAACCTGCCACCTCTGGCATATGGGGCTGGTGCCCTACTTCTTTGAGCCACAGGCACCGCCCTCCCCTTTCTTAAATGCTTATAAATTATAAATGTTTTATAATTGATGGCATCTTAGATCAGATGAAATGTAGTAAGTTCTATTTATACCTCTGAGCAACAACACATAAATCGACCTCTGTAAAATGAGGTGAAATAATATGGTTAAAAAAAGGAAATTCTGTGTGTCAATGTTGATGAAAGAAATGTTTCAAAGGATAAAAACAAACTAAAGTGATGACAAAGTGGCTCATTTACCAAAGAATCTCATTAGTGTTAACATATGGTTTTCCATGCACTGCCTAAAACCTCTCAATAATACATTTCTTAAAATAAAATTTCTTTGGTTAATGAATTCAGTTGATAGCAGATAGCAACAGAATGCCCACAGCTAGCACATGTGGGCAAAGCGTTGGCATAAGAAATCTGATCAAATCAATCTATTAGTGTCTTTAACTAACTAAAACATTACCTACCTCCCAGCCAGTACTCTGTATAATAAAAAGTAAAAAAAGTCATAAAAAAACTGTTTAAAAAGAACAAAAAAGGCCAAAGGAAGTTCAGTAATATAAGGCATTATTATACCATAATTTCTTCTCCACGAATAGAAGACAAATGGATATTTTAAACAGCATGTTCTTTTACTTAAGACCTAAAATAATTTTACAAATTGCTTGTTCAAAACCCAGCACCTAAAATTTTGCCTTTTAAAAACATTAATGAGTGAAAGTACAAATTGCAGGGAAAGAGAGCCAGCTGCTTGTTCCCGTTTATGTGTTTAAATGAGATCCTTAAAGTGAACTTCACTTCACTGAAGTATCCAGAATAAACTGGAGTATGAATTGCAATTTTGCTCAGAGGCCACTGACGCAAATGATGATCTTGGAAACACTAGTTCTAGACCTGACATGTACAGTTTGAAACCTACAGCTCTAGAGCTGAGATGAGGTTTCTTTGATAGTATAACAGATTATAAAGAGACCCACCTGTTATGATCATGAAACCTAATTAATCTTTGGTGGCTTCAACATTTTAACAGATGACACTAAACTCCTGATTCAAAAGTATAGAAGCCCTATTTGGAGAATGTTAAAAGCTTCTGAGATTGTATCAATTCACCTAGAACAGTTTAACCCATGGCAAGCAAGAGGTCAAGCTGACAGACAGTAAAGTGGGACTAGTGCTCCATATAAAGTGGATACTCAGCCCCACTTCCTTCTGAGACAATGGTGGCAGCAGGTGACAGGAGGGCAGCATCAGAAGGGGCCAGGAGAGAGGAGGAGGAAGAGGAGGAGACCCAATAGGGTGCTTCTGAGTATTTCTTTTTCTTTTTTAGAGACAGAGTCTCACTTTATTGCCCTTGGTAGAGTGCCGTAGCGTCACAGCTCACAGCAACCTCCAGCTCTTGAGCTTAGGTGATTCTCTTGCCTCAGCCTCCCGAGTAGCTGGGACTACAGGTGCCCACCACAAGGCCTGGCTATATTTTTGTTGCAGTTTGGCTGGGGCCGAGTTTGAACCCACCACCTCAGTATATGGGGCCAACACCCTACTCACTGAGCCCCAGTGTCGCCTTGCTTCAGAGTATTTCAGTGAGCCAAGTGCTAGCAGGCTACTTCTCTTTAAATCAAGTTTAATTAGATTTTAATTTGGGTGATAATATGTGGATTCCAAAACAAACTATAAAGAATAAGTACTGAAATCATACTATTATAATTCAGCATTTATAAGACAATTATTTTACTCATTATTGTCACTAAATGCTATTTTCATACTGGAAATACTGTATATCAAAGAATGACTGAAGGCAAACATCTAGGAAAATGTTCAGCTATAGTCATTAAAAATATTAATTTTTTAAAGTTTCACATCGTTTAGTAAAACAACCCTTTTTTTTGGCAGCAAAGGAATAAATATCCACCTTAAAAATCAGATTCATAATTATACCTACATGTGAAACAGAAAAAACATAAGTTAAAAAATTTGCTAAGGAAAGTTGATGATCATTTATTTCAAGTGGGCTCATTTTTTTTTTGCAGTTTTGGCCAGGGCCAGGTTTGAACCCGCCACCTCCAGTATATGGGGCCGGCGCCCTACTCCTCTGAACCACAGGCGCTGCCCCAAGTGGGCTCATTTTTTGATAACGAGCCTTGTTTTGGCCATGAGCTACTGTTTTGACTATTCATTTGTAACCTGATTAAAATAGTCATTTCATAGGATCTAGTCTGACATAGTACGAAACAACGGTAATGCTTTTACACAGTTTTCTCTGTTTATACTGAAGCTAGAAATTGGAATCATTACCTGATGAACAATTTTGCCGAAGGCTTCTTGAAGTTTTCCATGAATTGTGGAGAGTTTCTTGGCATCCCGATTAGCTTCATGAACAGGAATGAGGATTTTGTAAACCCCGTTTACTGCTTCGTACATGCCAGCCTACGAGAACAATGTTTGTAAGGTATTGGTTTCTCTTACATGGATAAAAAGGTAAAATAATTACAATGTATAAATGTATACTATTTCTATTGTGACAATAATACTGTACCTTCTTCAATAGGACACAAAAACAAACTACTAATTTTTTTAACTGTATTAAAGGTTAGTAAAAGAAGTTTTCACAATGTAGCATCTCTGGGTAAATGTAGATGTATATATGTCTGTGTTTGTGTATATTAATTAAATAAATGCGTATTTACATTTCTATATAATTTGAACTGGGTATTCTGCTCCTACCTACTGAATAAGCACTTCACTAAGGCAAACGAATGTGTGTGTGGCTACTTATTTATGCGTATGAACTTTTGCAGAAGCTAATTCTGAGCAAAGGAATAAAAGAGATTCCATATTACACTGGTCACTGATACCCAGTTATCTTACAATTAGGTAAGCTGCGGTCTCCTGGGAAACTAAAATCATTTACTTTCCAAAATATAAAGTCAGCACAGGCAATCTCCTTGGAAAAATCACTGATCTTTAAGAGAAGCCTCTGAGCCACCCCATTTTCTTCCATTGGGGGCGCACTGGTCAGTGGTAGGCCAGTGGTCCTTAGGGTATGATCAGACAGGACAAGGCATGTCTGTTCTGCTCTTAATAATGGATTGGTGTAGTGAGAGAAGAGATACATGTTTTTCCAAAGCCACTGAGTTTTCATTGCTTCATAGATCAGCAAACATATTTTTCCCAAGGAAAAACATACATTTAAGCAATAATGTAGCTATAATAGTGAAATATGTTTAGTGTAACTAAAATGCCTCAGTAATTATTTTAATTAGAATCAAACAGACTAATTGAAAAAGAGTCAAATTCATACAACTTCAAAAGATTTTCTGTAATATAGGCCACTGTTCCCCAACCTAAATGAACTACCAGGAACTATTAAAATTAAACACATATAAACAATATAGGGTTTGTGAGTTTGTGTTTATTAAAATATTCCATCAATAGCCAAAACCCTTTTCCTCCTGCTGGCTCACACTGGTCTAGGGGAGGAATTAGAATGGTCACCGTTCTCAGAGGCAAGGCATTTTAAAGAGAGCCAACACCTTATTTTTAAATCTGAAAACATATTGTTCATTTTATTTTTTTAAAGGGTAGTTAAGTGTAGCATTGGGAGTGGAGAATAAAGGAATATTTATGTTTAAATGAGCTGGTTCTACGTCCTAGTAACGATGATAATGGCCAACACACTAGCACTTCCTTAGAGCCAGACATGTGATAAGCACTTAACGTCCATTCACTCACTCAACCCTAACAACACTCCCACGAGGTGGTGCTTATTATTAGATATATTTAATAGACGAGAAAAATGAGGCACCAATAGGTTAGGTAATTTGTGTCTGAAGTAACAGGCAGAGCCAGGATCTGTTTTCTTTTTTTTGACACACTTTTGCTTTGTTGTTCAGGCTAGAGTAGGTGGCTTCATCGTAGGTCACTCACTGTAGCCTGACACTCCTGGAATTAACTGATCCTGCTGCCTCATCCTCCTGAGTAGCTGGGACTCTGGACATTTGCCACCATGCTGGGCTCATTTTTCTAAAGACAGGGTCTTGCTCTTGCTCAGGGTTACCTCCAACCCCTAGCCTCAAATGATCCTCCCATCTTGATTTCTCAAAGTGCTAGGATTACAGGTATGAGCCACTGTGTCCAGCCCTAACTCTATCTCTTAACCAATATACTACAAAAATTGGGGTAAAGGCTGGGGAAGAAGTAACCAGTTAATTCCCAATATTAGTATAACGGAAAAGGAGGGCACCACGGCATATTACTGCAAGATTTTCTCTTACACCAGCATGAACCTTAGTACCTCTCAAAGGCTGGTGCTGGGAAACTACACACCTAGCAGAAAAATCAGAGAAAGCCGGTGACCGGGGTTCAGGAAGGGAAGCAAAGCAGGGATTCAGCCATTTTTTCTTTCTCCAGTACACGTCCCATCTGGGTTCTACCTGACGGCTTCAATTCTCTGCACATGGACGGGAGGGAGCAATAACTGGGTTATAGAGCAAGGGAGGCGGTCAGGCGAGGGGTTCAGGAGGTGGTTTATGGAGCTGCAGAAAGTAAGCTCCAGGCCTCCCACACCTACTCAATAAGGATCACTATGCACTGATAGGTGAGTAGTCGCAGCTTCCTGGACACCAGCGCAAGGTGCAACATACTGGAAAGAAAAGAGCCTCTCTTGGGTGGCGCCTGTGGCTCAAAGGGGCGGGGCACTGGCCCCATGTACCAGAGGTGGTGGGTTCAAACCCAGGCCTGGCCAAAAACTGCAAACAAACAAACAAAAAAACCAGAAAAGAGCCTCTCTTTTCTCCAATAGACAAGCTCTATTTACAGAGCCAGGTTAATCTACTCAACCAAGAATTTAAATCACCAGAGACTTTGTTTTGTTCTGTTTTTTAATTTAAAACTTTCAGAAAATGTGTGGTGGTGAAAGTTTGGTGAACCAACAAACATCTGCTGCAGATTACAGGCTGGTTCATAAACAAGCAAATGAAAAACACTTAGGGAAGTGACAGATTATTAAAAGAATGATGAATCAACCTAAGAATAGGGGGAAGGGGGAGAGGGAGGGGAGGGAGGGGGGAGGATGGACGGAGGGAGGGTGATTGGTGGGATTACACCTGCAGTGCATCTTACAAGGGTACATGGGAAACTCAGTAAATGTAGAATATAAATGTCTTAACGCAATAACTAAGAAAATGCCAGGAAGGCTATGTTAGCCAGTGTGATGAAAATGTGTCAAACGGTCTATAAAACCAGTGTATGGTGCCCCATGATCGCATTAATGTACACAGCTATGATTTAATAATTAAAAAAAAAAAAAAAAGACTGATGAATCCAGAAAGAAAATCTGTTCCTAGGTAGTTTTTAAGGAACTTAGAAAAAGAAACTACTTAAAAGTAAAGTAGAGTCATGAGGCAGACAGAATAAATATAATATTATTTATTTTCTCAGTGATAACTGAGAAACTGTGGGGAAAGAACGAGCAGGGTCACCCACCATGGAGAAAGAGGCGGCCGCTTGCTCCAGTAACCCCACAAGTCCCGACTCAGTGAAGTACTTTCCAGAGCAGATGCCTTCTTCATCTGGAGATACTATGTCGTCCGAGACTGCTGACTCTTCTAGAACATTAGATGAAATATTCTAGGGGAAAAAACATCGAAAAGGCTGGTAAAGTGAATTAATTTCCTAGAATGAAGAACGTATGCGAAGAAATAACTGAAGATGAAATGTTCAGCTTGGGTTTAAAAAAGGGAGAGTTCCTAGAAAGGTAAAAGATGAATCTCCAAACATCTGTATTTTAAAGATTACAATAAAATGAGAACACTATTGCTAGACAAATTTCCCTTAATAAAAAGTTGTGAAAAAGAAAATTAAGAAAAACCATGGGGTAAAGAAAATAGTGACGTGACACAGGATATATAAGGAGACTGAAATCATCTTTCTTTTTTACTTAATTGATCTTCTCAAAACTGTCTATAAGAGAAAGTAAAGTACAAAAAATGGTCTCTTGGCTTATCTAATATACATTCGGTTAGTGAAAAAACTCAAGATACAATAAAAGCCCTCTTATCCAATGAGGTTGGAATCAGCCACTATTTATAAAAAAGAAATGGTACATACACACTTACTTTATTTTATAAATGTTTAACCTAAACATTTATAGTAGAGGTACACTCATTTGGCAACTTTTTTTTGACAGGGTCTCACCATGTTGCCCTTGGTAGAGTGCTGTGTCATCACAGCTCACAGCAACCTCAAACTCTTGGGCTTAAACCATTCTCTTGCCTCAGCCTCCCAGTACCTGGGACTACAGGCACCTGCCACAACGCCAGGCTATTTTTTGGTTGTAGTTGCCATTGTTGTTTGGCAGGTCTGGTCCGGGTTTGAACCCACCAGCCCCGGCCACTGAGCTACAAGCACTGAGCCTATTTATCAACTTTTCTGAAGTGGGTCTAAGGCAGTGGTTCTCAACCTTCCTAAAGCCGCAACCCTTTAATACAGTTCCTGTGGGTCGTGACCCACAGGTGGAGAACCGCTGGTCTAAGGCCTTTTATTTTTGTATGGGTCTCCAGATCAGAGTTCTATATAATCTCTTTTGAGAAAATACTCACAATACAACCTTCTTTTAAGACTTTCAGTTTTGGTTTCTTTAAAGTAGAATAAAAATTTGAACTTAAAAGATAATCAAATTACCCTAGAAGCTTAGGAGCTTTCCCCCCATTCCTTTATTTGTCTGGTCCAAAATTAATTCAACAGCAATGGTTTTGCAGACTCATCTTTATTAAGTCTTTGCAACTCATTCAGCTTAGTTTGCAGAGAAAAAATAATTTTCTTTCTATATTCTAATATCATCAGACGATGTAATATGTCTCATATCTCAATTCTGATGATAACAGGTTTGGGAGAAAACCAAAGCATAACTGACTCTTGGTAAGCAAAGATTCAGCTCCTGAGTCAGGGGCGAGCACCACTTTACCCTTTATCCAGGAAATGGAGAATGCTGGTCTACCTGGTGCATTAGGTACAAGCCAAGTAAGAGTTTCTACTGAATTCTGATTCTCAGTATTTTGAGCACAATACATTTTCACAGATGCTAAAATCTATAACTTATTACAAAGCAGTAAAGACAAAAAGAATAAATACACATAGCACTGAAAATTCAAAGATTAAGAAACTATGCAAAAAGAATTAAGAAAAATTCTTTTAAAATGTATTCATGATAATGATCGTGAAATGTTATTTCACCTTGTACAGCTTTGGCTTAAGTCATTAAGTTTTCCTTACAAACTGAAAGAATCTAAACCCTCGTGAGAAAAAGCTAACACCAGGAAAGGACACGCCCTGACGTATGTCCTGCAGGTTCCTACCTGGAAGGTCACGCAGCCCACAGGCAGGTATTTCCGGTCCTCCAGCATGCTCAGGTACTCAGCCACGAGCGCTGCAGAGTGGACCAGGCACTGGGCGGCCTCAGCGTGGTTGCTCCTTTCCGAGTGTTTGCCGGCCATGTTCTGCAACCAGGTCAACCGCAGATCTGGAGAGGTCTGGTAACCTTTAGCAATTCTAATTAGGAAAGGAATTCTCAATTAGCCTACGCTTCCCAAGTTGGGAGAGAGTTTAGATCGCTTGTTCAGAGTTTCCTGGACAGGTTTCTGCCCACATCTATTAAGTTTTTAAGCGGCATGAAACTGTGTATCTTTACAGAAATAAAGGTGACCTGATGTATTCTCCATTCCCTTAGTTGGGAGGTGGGAGCAAAAACAGACATGCCATATTAAAATCTGGCAACTAAGGAAACAATCAGTAAGGGAAAAAGTATGGGAATTTATGTGCTCATTATAGAAATATAGAGAAGTTTTATACTCAAGGAAAAAAACAAGGCATATAAAAGGTACTTTTATTATATCATCTTTACTTCAAAGAGAACAGAATTTTTTTTTTTTATTTGTACCTTTAATGACCTCCAAAATTATAAAAAGGAAGGGTTATATGGAAAAGAAAAATTCTTAAGTTTTACTCTTGTATCAATTAAGGTACAAAAGGAGCCACAGATTTTTCAAAATGTGTCTCTATACATGTCGTTCTTCAGTCATACCAATATTAAAAGTCAGGCAATTAATGTTGTAGTAAAATAGACTGATTCTTACATTTGGAATACAGGTCTTGGGGCCCGCGTGGTGATTCACACTTACAATCCTAGCACTCTGGGAGGCCAAGGTAGGAGGCTCCCTTGAGCCCTGAAGTTCAAGACTGGCCTGAGCAAGGCTGGGTGCGGTGGATCCTGTCTGTAATCTCAGCACTCTGGGAGGCCAAGGTGGGTGGATTGCTGGAGCTCAGGAGTTTGAGACCAACCTGAGCAAAAGCAAGATCCCCCTTTCTTCTAAAAATAGAAAAACGAGCCAGGCATGGTGGGTGCCTGTCGTCCTAGCTACTCAGGAGGCTGAGGTAAGGGGATGGCTTGACCCTGGGAGTTTGAGGTTGCTGTGAGCTGTGACGCCACGGCACTCTACCCAGGGTGTGTCAAAAAAAAAAAAAAAAAAAAAAAAAAATGTGCATTTTGACTTTCAGTCTACCATTACAGAAATCCCATAAATTCTTGCATGTTTAATTTTTTCAGTGAATGTTCTCCCTGTTTTACAAGTTTATAAAATGAATGCTACCTGTACATCAGATCAATCAGCATCTCAGGGTCCTCCTGGTGCTCCTTCATCTTAACAGTATCAGAAAGGATCATATGGAGGTTGAAAACCAGGTCTTGGACCTGCAGCAGAGAATTATAGGAAAAACATTCTTGAATTGTCATTCCTTCACAATCACTAAATCGATTTGGGAGATATTCCAGATAAACATTGGAAGATTTCAACAAATTATCTAACACTGTAGTTCTGTAGAGTGTATGAGTGCTGGCGTGGTAAGGGAAGGGGCTACACCTCATACAAACTCAGCAGGCGGTGCCTTTACTGTTCCTTCACCTGGAAACTAGAAGCACTATTAGCAGGAATAAAACACAGGGATATAGGAAATATAACAGAACAAAAGGAAATTTCCTATGTTTCTGATTTTACTGAAAGTTATTTGCAAACACTAGTTTTTAAAAGCAAATTAATGTTTGCTTAATAAGAGGGAATAATGTTTCATCATAAAACTTTCTCTATATTGACACACTACACTTAGTCCACCATCCTACTTGTTACCAGTGCACAGAATTAAACATCAATGATGTTAACTATTCTAAAAAAGAAGGGTAGCTTAATAAAACACAAAGATTCAGTCCTATCCATGGCAATGACATAGACCGAAAGAGAAGTAAAGGGTCCTTCTGCAAAATCAACATTTGATTTGACAATCTGGAAAGTGCCCATTTAATAAGCCTATTCCAATTAATAATCTAGAAAGCAGCATTTCTGACCTGATCAGGAAATGTTGTTTCCCTCAATTCCAGATCTTCTTCAGCATATGTCAATATAGTCTTTAGAGAACGTCTCAAGAATTCTTCATTAAAATTTTGAGATGTGCCCACCAAGGAGGATAGTGACATTGTCACCTGCATTTTAACTCTGGCAAAGTTCTGTAACAGAGAAGTTGTCAGGTCTTTTTATAATATAGGAAAGCTTAAAGGAGAAAGTTGGCTTTTTTTCCTTGCTAAAAGAGTATTTAGTGAGAAAATACCATTCTGAGCAAATTTTTTTTTTGAAAACTGTAACAAAATATTCATATTGAAATTTTATTTTAGAAAAAACATAAAACCTAGAATTGTGAATATAATGAATAATAATGGATCAAAAAAGTCACGAATTAGAATTGCATTAGACATTGTCAGAGCTGGGCACAGTGCTTATGCTTATAATCCCAGACTTGGGAGGCTTAGGCTGCAGGAATGCTCGAGGCCAGGAGTTCAAGACACACCTGGGCAACACAGGGAGACCTCAAATAAGAAAAAAAAAAAAAAAAAAAAAAAAAGAGGAAGAAAGAAAATTAGCCAAGCCTGGTGGCATGTGTCTATACTCAGGAGTCTGGGGAAGGAGGATCTTGTGAGCCCAGGAGCTCAGGGCTGCAGTGAGCTATGATTACGCCACTAACTACACTTCACAGTCCAGCCTGGGATACACAAAGTAAGAGATCTTGTAGCAAAAAAAAAAATAAATAAATAAAAAAAATAAGCTGGGGCCTAGCTCTTTACATTTATCTATTATGAGGTTTAGGAGGTCAGACAATTAAATTCATTAACTGGCCTTAGAAAAAGTGCTACATAAGCCACCAGTGAATGTCACTGCGGTGACCTCTGAGATGCTCCCCTTTGAAGCGAGACACTGAAGCCAGGGCCTAGTCCACCCTTCAAAGCACTTTTCCTGGAAGAGTTAGAGAACCAGACGTTAATGTCGAATCTTGTATAATGACAGCTCTGATGGCCATTTCAGAAACAGAGTTCCAAAACTGCTTTGAAGAGCAAACTAGGCATTGGCCTATTTTCCAAGGGGTGCTGATTTTCCAAGGGGAGCACTCTGATGGCAAGGAGAGCGCTCTGACGGCAAGGGGAGCGCTCTGCTGGGAAGGGGAGAGCTCTGCTGGGAAGGGGAGCGCTCTGTTGGGAAGGGGAGTGATCTGATGGTGACCATAGTGTCATTCAGCAGTGAGGTGTGTAGCACTTTTTCTAGGATGAGTTCGGGAACTTAACTGTCTAACTTCCATATGTTATTAGTAATATCTTTTTACAGATGAAGTTACAGACTTTGACTAACATCACAAAAATTTTTTTTTAATTGTTGGGGATTCACTGAGGGTACAAGAACCAGGTTACACTGATTGCATTTGTCAGGTAAAGTCCCTCTTACAATCATGTCTTGCCCCTAAAAGGTGCAGCACACACCAAGACCCCACCCCCTCTCTCTCTGCTCTTCCTTCCCCATCCCTCACTCCTTTCTCTCTCTGCTCACCCCTTCCCCCACCTGCACCGTGTCATTAATTGTCCTTATATCAAAATTGAGTATATAGGATTCATGCTTCTCCATTCTTGTGATGCTTTACTAAGAACAATGTGTTCCACTTCCATCCAGGTTAATACAAAGGCTGTGAAGTCTCCATTTTCTTAATGGCTGAACAGTATTCCATGGTGTACATATACCAGAGCTTGTTGATCCATTTCTGGGTTGGTGGGCATTTAGGCTGTTTCCACATTTTGGTGAACATCACAAAATTTTTAAACAGTAGTTGTAATATTTAAACTCTACTCCATTTTATTACAGCTGTACTATGAAGAAAGTAATTCAACATGTATTGTGGGTTTTAGAGTAATGCCTTTCAGAGTTGATAACTTATTTGCTTCCTTTTTTAGTGAAAATTCATTTCTGCTCCACCATTCCCCACTACGAAACCCCTTTCAATATTCTACTCGACATCTTTGTATATTTAATTTTCCATGAAAATCTCCTGCCTCATCTGCAGCGGCGCCATTTTATCCTGGTGTTCCTGCTATTTAGCTACTCATTTGCTGTCTCCTTTATTCTGTGGTTGTCCCTCTTCAATACCAGTATTCTCAAAAATTCAGTCAAAAACCTCCTTCTCTCCCTTGTCCTCGGAAGAGCTGCATCCCGCCGCTGCCTTCGGCTAGTGTACACGGCCCTCTGCTCATATTTCTTTCTAGAGCTCCAAACTATTTTGTGTTACTAGATAGCTCCCCCTGGATATCTCATGAATACCTCAAAGTCAACATGTCTAAAGTACCTTCTCTTCCTATTGGTTATCTAAATAAGCAGTGGTACTATTCTTGTAGTTACACAGGTAAAAAATCTAGGGGTCACCTTGTACTCATTCTACCCCCGCAGTATTCAGAGCATAAATGCAACCCACCCACACCCTCACCTGCTCCAATCTGTCCTTCCTCCATCCCCCACCCCACTGCTTTGGTCTATGCCCTCAGCATTTCTTACCTGCGTGACTGCAGTAACTTCCTAATCATGCCTTTTTCTTTTATCTACCCCACCCCAAGCTGTCTTTTATGTAGCACCAGGGAAGTTTTTTAAAAATGCAAATTTGAACATATCACTCCTTTCTTTAAAATACTCCAGTAGCTCCCCATAGCCTCAAGGATAAAATCCAAACATTCAACTGAGTAAATCTGTCGGACTGCAGAGCAGGCACAGCAAGTCCAGCGACCAGCAAAGCGTGTGTCTGCCCAGGAGCGCTCAGGACAGGGTTTCTCATTCTCTCTCCCCATCGTGTCTGTCGGGAAGGGCTGACCGCTGCTGCTTTTCTTCCTTCTCTTATCGCCACGCCTTTCTAGTCATACACGTTCAAGTCCCATCGTCTTTACTGAAGAAGCTCTGTCCACTTGGCGTCTGACTGGGAGGCAGGTCGTCATCCCTAGGCCCAGCATGTCTGTCTTCTTTCCTACGACCCGTCTGTTACAGGGTCCTCAGCGCTCATTCAGTGCTACTTACTGACAGAAGTGTTTTACTTAATTTATAAAATTCTCACAAAAACACTGGAAATAGTTCCATCCACTATTCCATGAGTATTGCTTGCTTGTTTCCTCTCCGAATAGATGCTGAGTTGTCCAATGCCTGGGTACAATAGTGTCCGGGACATGGTTCAGTACTTTATTGTATTGTATAATGTATTAGCTTGCCGTTGAATACATAAACCACACCTACCACTGCCAGTTTAAAACTACCTATTCTTTTTTAGAGGCACTACCTGATAATAATATTATTAGTACTATTATTTTTAAGAGATGGATGGGGTTTGATATGTTGCACAGGCCAGATGTGAACTTCTGGGCTGAAGCAAACCTCAGCCTCCCAAGTAGCTAGGACTATAGGCATGTGTCACCATCCTCTGCTACTAAAGTTGTAAGTGGCCTATTCTATGAAGCTTTTCTAAAATACCAGAAAAATGTATCAAGAAAATTGAGTGTAGTCAAATTTTAGAAACTTTATTTCAAAAAGTGAACGAGATCAATAAAGTAACCGGATTCTTCTGTTCTGGACTAAGAAAGAAGGCATGGCTTCCAGTAAAAACAACATAGTCTGAGATAATAAAAATAAAAGATGAATAGGAAAAAAGCCACATATTCCATCTTCACCAAGGTGCGAAGACATACTCTATGTATTTAAAACACGCGTAAGGACTGTCAACCCCAGGTCAGACAGGAAGTAGCTCCAATATACGGCAAAGAAAAAACAGCACGTGGGGAGGAGGCTCAGAGCCCAGGTTTCAGCACTTACGGAAAAGAACAATTCCTTTGAATAAGAACCTCACTTTGAAATGATAAAACTGTCTTGAAATTAAATTGGGTTAAAAATCTGGTACAATTGGACAGAGACGGATCAACAAGAAGAGGTTCAGGGAGTTAGACAAGCTGTACGTGCAATACCAAAGTCTCAGCACAGACTGTCCTGGGGGCCTTCCCACAGATGATCCAACTTGCTCTACACTGAGTAGCAGAAAGGTAAGAAACTTAACGGAAAACTGTCACAGAACAGATAAAAATCCTAACAAAAAAAAATTTTTTTTTTGAGACAGAGCCTCAAGCTGTTGCCCTCGGTAGAGTGCCGTGGCATCACAGCTCACAGCAACCTCCCAACTCCCGGGCTCAAGCGATTCTCCTGCCTCTGTCTCCCAAGTAGCTGGGATTACAGACGTCCGGCTATTTTTTTGGTTGTAGCTGTCATTGTTGTTTGGCGGGCCAGGTTGGATTCAAACCTGCCAGCTCAAGTGTATGTGGCTGGTGCCTTTGCCGCTTGAGCCACAGGCGCCGAGTCAAAATATTTTGACTTAAATTATAAAAACTTAGGAAGACATTACCTTTAGTAAGAAAAATAAGGCAGAAATACAGAAACTCAAGAAAAAAAGAGCAAGAATCGGAAAGCAACCACACAAAATAGGAGATCACCTGTGAGCTGGCACGAGAAATTTTTTACTTGAAAAAGAAATAGAAAAAACCCAGAATTAAGATGAAATTAAAAAAAAAATGTTAAAAAGAAGAAAAGAATGTGATAGGTAAAATGTAAAGTAAAAAAGTTCCAACATTTATGTAATGGTACCTCGCAAAGAAACCTCAACCACAGGAAAAGACAAATATTTAATTCTATACTCAAGAAAACGCTCTAAAATAAATGAACTGAAAGTATACATCATGCATCTAAGAAAATTAACAAAAATCAGTCAACACCAAGACATATTCTAGGAAAGGTATTAATTTTAAATATAAAGAGAGAATTCCATAAACAGCTGGTGAAAAAACATTATTTAAAAGAAAAAAAATCAGTCTATGTTTGCAACTTTTTTTGCCTTTTTTTTTTTTTTGGTGAGAACAGGGTCTTGCTCTATTGCCCAGGATGGAGTGCAGTGGTAGGATCATAGCTCACTGCAGCCTTGAACTCCTGGGCTGCAGTAGTCCTCCTGCCTTAGCTTCCAGAGTAGCTGGGACTCTAGGTGCACGCCACCACACCCAGCTAAGTTTTTTAATCTTTTGCAGAGATGAGGTCTTCTATGTTGCCCAGGCAGGTCTCAAACTCCTGGCCTCAAGCAATCTTCCCACCTTAGGCTCCTGCAATGCTGGGACTACCGGTATGGGCCACTGCCACCAGCTTACAACAACATTTAGTGCCAGAAGACAAATGGATTCAATTATCCTTTTTTTCTCTATTAAATGTTCTTTTTTTTTTTTTTTTTTTTTTTTTTCATCTGAGACAGAGTCTCACTATGTCGCCCTCGTAGAGTTCGTGGCATCACAGCTCACAGCAACCTCAAACTCTTGGGCTTAAGCGATTCTCTTGGCTCAGCCTCCCAAGTAGCTGGGACCACAGGACCTGCCACAACGCCCGGCTTTTACATGAGCAAAAGTAAATGAATTAAAATTTGGCTTGTAAAGTAAGAGAAATACAACACATGAATACAATACTATGATCTAATAAAAAAAAAAAAAAGAAAAAATATCGAACTCTCCAAATGCTGTGACATATAATCATAAAATACCAAGCAAAGATATTTAAGCCCTTTTCTTTCTTTAACTTAGGGATAATAATAAAACATGAAACTATTTAGTGTACATTTTGATTCTAAGTGTGTACTATTACATATATGTGGGTGTGTATATGTATGTGTGTGTATGTATATAGTTTTTAATATATATATTTTTTAAGTAGAGGAAGCACAATTGGTGACTTGGATTTTTTCAAAGTATCCACAGAATAAGAACTATCAAGATAGTCTAAGATTAGACTCAGAACATACAAAAAACTCCACGCACCCCCCCCCCCCCAAACTATTTAATAACTATCTGTAGAAATTACATTTCTTATGAATCCAGTGGCTTTTCATGGTAAAAGACTTACATTCCCAATCTCAAAGTTCTGTCTCATCAGCAGGTAGAGGGAGGCACTGGCATGGGAGCGGATGGTGCTGATGCTGCTGCTGCAGTGCCGGAGGAGCCTGAGGCACAGGTCCGCGCACTGCTCTGTCTCCTCCTCAAACAGGAGCTCCGGGAACTGCAAGAAACCACATCAACACCGACTCAAAGATAAGTTAACATAACCAGGCATAGGTCTGCACACTGCTCCGTCTCCTCTTCAAACAGGAACTCAGGGAACTGCAAGACAACCACATCAACACTGACTCAAAGATAAGTCAATATAACAGAACCGAAAGTCTGTAAGTATAGCACAGAAAACAAAAGGACAATATTGGGCGGTGCCTGTGGGTCAGTGAGTAGGGCGCTGGCCCCATATATCGAGGGTGGCGGGTTCAAACCCAGCCCCAGCCAAACTGCAACAAAAAAATAGCTGGGCATTATGGCAGGTGCCTGTAGTCCTAGATACTCGAGAGGCTGAGGCAAGAGAATCACTTAAGCCCAGGAGTTGGAGGTTGCTGTGAGCTGTGATGCCACAGCACTCTACCCAGGGTGACAAAGTGAGACTCTGTCTCTACAAAAAACAAACAAAAAAAGGACAATATTATAGCTAATGGTCAGTAGTATGGGTCACAGAGACAGCCTGACTGGGTTTGAATCCTGATTATGCCACTTACTCACCAGTAATGTGACCCTGGACAAATTTTCTCATCCATAAAATGGGCCTAACTATATTATTGATGGGATTGCTTTCATCAAATAACGTGCATAAAACAATATGGTAAACAACATACATGAATCCTACGTTTTTATTATTATAAAATAGCATATCAGGTATTTTCACTGTATAAGCTGCGTCTACATCACTGCATCTGTCTTTAGGATGACAGATGAAATAGCTCCCCTCAAAACTGAAGAATATACAAACTTCCAGGGGGCACAAACACAGGAAAGAAATACCTGAAGCAGATGAACACACAGAAATACCTTCTTTTCTGTTCAACACAGAATAAATTGATTCTACTGGGTAGATTACTTATACATTGAATTCTTGATAAACTGAGTTAAAAAAATACAGAAAAAAGTAAAAACAAGCAAAGTCCCATATTAAGATGAGCTATTCATTTCAGGCCCTTTTCCACATCAAAATTATTATTTTTAAAGCCAGAAGCTGGTTAAAAGTGATTGAAATAAATAAGAAATTCCAAAGACAGACAACAGTCGAGAGGCAAAGAAAAATTAAGGGTTTTAGGTTATTGCTAAAATTGTAACTACACTGTATTAACGCATGAATGTGTCAAATAATCTTAGACAATATTAATAAAGACTGCAGGGCGGGAGGCCGCTGCAGGTGCAGGATAACCCACCTTGGAGACCAGGGCTCTCTGTGTGGCAAAGCAGTGCTGTAGGTAGACGGCGCTCTGGTTGCAGGCCATGCTGTGCAGGAGCACTTTCAACACTCCGCCAAGGATGCTCTCTTTGGATTCTGTTACAGAAACTGTCTGAAATTTAAAAATAAATAAAATGGAGATGTAGCTATAATTTGGTTAGAGAGACAGAATACGCATAGTCAAATGCACTTTTAATAGATAAGAACATGACAATATAAGATCTAGGGGGCATTAAGAAAGAGCTGAGTAAAATTGAAAACATTTCCACTCAGATCAGGAATGAGGCAAGAATGCCCATTGTCTCCACTGCTATTCAACATAGTAATGGAAGTCTTAGCCATAGCAATCAGGCAAGAGAAGGGCATCCAAATAGGGTGAGAAGAGATCAAACTCTCACTCTTCACTGATGATATGATCCTATACCTGGAAAATCCTAGGGACTCAACTTCAAAACTCTTAGAAGTGATCAAGGAATACAGCAGCGTTTGAGGATACAAAATCGATACTTACAAGTCAGTAGCTTTTATATACGCCAACAATAGTCAAGCTGAAAAAACAATCAAGGACTCTATTCCTTTTACAAGAGTGCCAAAGAAGATGAAATCTCTGGGAATTTACGTAATAAAGGACGTGGAATGTCTCTATAAAGAGAACTATGAAACTCTGAGAAAAGAAATAGCTGAAGACGTTAACAAATGGAAAAATATACCATGCTCATGGCTGGGAAGAATCAACATTGTTAAAATGTCCATACCACTCAAAGCAATCTACAGATTTAAAGCACTGCCTATTAAAGCACCATTGTCATTCTTTAAAGAACTTGAAAAAATAGTACTTCATTTTATATGGGATCAGAAAAAAACTTGAATAGCAAATACATTACTCAGAAATAAGAACAAATCTGGAGGTATCACATTACCAGACTTCAGGCTATACTATAAATCTATAGTGATCAAAACAGCATGGTACTGGCACAAAAACAGAGAGGTAGATTTATGGAACAGAATAGAGAACCAAGAGATGAACCCAGCTACTTA
>CAUYPK010107200.1:0-12996 GCA_963574355.1 Loris lydekkerianus
ATTTTCATCACACTGGTTAATATAGCCTTCCTGGCATTTTCTTAGTTATTGTGTTAAGAATTGTCTTAACGTCCCTGCTTGATCATGACTATCTAGAAAAACAGAAACAGCGTGAGTCCCAGGGATTATCTAGTACCTCACAGTGATGGAAAGTAAAATCTGCATATCTTTTGCTTAGCTTATCACAAGATTTCCCCGTGAGTGTTGCATACTTCCAAGGGGGTGTTTGGAGGCTGTGAAAAGCAGATTTGAAGAGGCTCAGAGGGGCATGGCAAGGATTTCAAATTAAGTTTGCCCAATCTGATGTTATTTCTGTTACCTATTGTATCCCAAGAACCCTTCTCATTTCAAACGTCGTTTCATTCATGGAATCTTTCCAGTTGACACTAATGTTAATGGCTAAGGCTGGTGAATTTCTCCCACAATATTATTTCTTTCCAAATGTTTCTGTGTGCTCATACCTTTGGACGTGCAACTTCCCAGTTGTGCGATGAAGCAATCTTCTATAGTTGACTGGTTCCTCTCTCCTCAGATAGCTCAGTTGTAAGAGGCCCATCAGCTTTCCCCTACAAGGAATTAGTCATTTATGCTGACTCTTCGATATGACACTGGGGGCCTATTCCATTCTAGTAGTATTATTGAAACTTCAGCTATAAAATTTGAGTTCTAAAAATCTAATGGCTTCATTTCCCCTCATGCCATGGGCTTCATCAAATATGTCTTTCAAGACAAATGGTCCTTTCCTCATGAAGCCTGTTGAGAAGTGGATCTAAATGCAAAGATTCTGAACTTCTGATACTCCTAAGGAGTATCTTTCCTGAAAGATGCTTTAAAAAAATATTCAATACCTTTGTTGTTAAAACATACACTCTCTGTTAAAAATTGAGATTTGCCAAATTCACTAATTAATTTTTATGTAAACAGGTGTATTGTGGCTTGACTTGTAAAATTACAGATAATTTTTTTGGGTCCACAATAATGGCAAAATTATATGTTAGCATTTGTATTTGTTAATATTCAAAAAATTCAGATTAATATGGGGGAACATATAATTAGGTTATATAGCTTAGTCTTGTAATGTTAAAAACCTGAGTTGTAATTGTGTCCTTCACCCAGGAAGTGCAAAATGTACCCATGTAATGTACCTGTTCAGTGGGAGCTTACCCAACCCCTTCCCTCTTCTGTCCTACTGTGTTTTTCTCTAACGTGAGCCTGTGGTTGATGATCTACAGAGAGGGAAGTGTAGTTCAACATTTGCAAATGTGTAAGCACAATTTACCACATAAATGGAAGCAAAAACAAAGACCATCTGATCCTCTCCATAGAAGCAGAAAAAGCGCTTGACAAATATTCATAATGATCCAAATACATTAATCACATGTTGACTGTTCCATAGCAATCTAATCTAAAGACATCTACTTCCATTCTGAATAGTATAAAAAACAGGAGGCAATTTTTTATTTGTTCAGAATATACTAAAAATTGCAAAATACAAGAAGAATATTATCTCAAACATGGCACAAATTTTGCATGCAGAAAGGAATAAAACCATTGCCAACCATTTGAGTAATTTTTTACATTGCATCACAATTTAAAAATTTATTGGGAAACAGTTATTGACTTATAAAATATTACAAAGGCAGTACAGAGGATCCTCACGTACCTTTTGCTTTATTCTCCCAATGATTATCTCATGCAATCTGAAACGAGACACTTCAAGTCTACTTAGTGAGAAATAGAGGAGGCAGATAACCATTTGTGGGGGGTACCTTGTTAAAAGTATGCATTTTTATGTGCATTAGGAGAAAGAAAACACAGTCATCTTAAGCTAATTTTTGCATCCACTTTTTTTTTTTTTTTTTGTATTTTTTTTTTTGCAGTTTTTGGCCAGGGCTGGGTTTGAACCCGCCATCTCTGGCATATGGGGCTGATGTCCTATTCCTGGAGCTACAGGCACTGCCCTACACCCATATTTTAATTAAATTTAAAAAATTCAAGTATAGATTCATAAGAAATTACCATGTTGGAAGATATCATGTATCCTTAACCCAGTTTCCGCCAATGGTTATATCTTGAATAAATAGGATAATATTAAAAACAGGACATAAGCATTGGTACAATATTGTGTGAATGTGTATAATTCTATTTTACCATATTGTATAGGTAACCTGTAGCCATCACAGCTATCAAGATAAATTATTCCTCCAACATAAAGATCTATTCGTTTCAACTTTTTATAGTTTAGTAAATAAATCTCATGTTTTTTAAGTCTCTTATTCTCTCCTGCTTGCAATATTGTCCTAAATATTTTCTCTTCACATATATATGAATTTTATGTATGTATAGACTTACTTTGACATCCATATCAAACATTATACTTTTTATTTTGAGTATCAAATATAATTAAGAAAATGTAAGGTAGAAGAAAAGTTTTTTGTATTATCCATATGTGTATTTTTTGCCTTCATTCTTCTCAGATGTTCCTCCCTAGAACCTCTTGTAATTCTATGAAGTTTGCCTAATACTTTAAAAAAGGCCTATTTCTAAGGATATGTAAAATTATTCTCCTAAAAATCTAAAGGAAGAAATATTAGCTATCTATTTTATCAGTTCTTTTCTAATGTGCTCATTTGTACTTAAGAAAAAAGATTAAGGGCATCCTTCAGTATTGGAATACAAGTTAATAGTAATTAATATATGTGAAAATAAAGGGGGTGATGTGTTTTAGAAATCCTATGTATCAAATTTTACAGTCACACCATATGACAAAGCTGTTTAATATTTTAATGCAATTGTCTTTTAGAATGAAATGAACTGATCAGATGTTGAAACTAATGCATAATAATCAGTATAACAATCAATTTATTCAATACCTTTGCTATTGTTTAAATATTTTTCAACTGTTCCCTCACTTTAAAGGGTATGTATACTTTGAGACATAATCTATTGTAATAGGATTGTGTGAAATACCTTTTAAAAGTAAAAGATTGGTTACAAGTGACATAACTATCTTGAGAATGAAATAATTTCCCTATTTGTTGTATTATTTGGATAAATTTAATTAATCTTATTTGTGAATGTTCAAATTTCACATTGTATAACTGAAATTGTATATTTATTTATGCCATAAATATTTTTTTATGGCATAGTTTATTTGTGTTTTGACCTTGTTTTTAGAATTTTTTGTCTCTTGGAAGTTTCTATTTCTTTTGTAGTTGAATTTCCCAGTATTTTTGATGGCTTTTGGTAATGGAATTATTGTTAAAATAGCTTTCAAGACATTAAGAGTTATAAAGGAATCGTCTCTTATTTATCTCCAGAGAAGTTGCCATGTTCTAATATACAGTTAATCTTTTTATTACGTTTGTTTCCTATCATTAAATTTCAATATCCTGAATACAAAACTTTTTTTTTTTTTTGTTCCCACAGCCACATCTCCTGCAGCTAGAATAGCACCTGGAATAAAGTTCTATAAATATTTGTGGAATAAATGAATGTAGGTTTTCTAAATCAATACCTTTTAAAAAGTGACTCAATTAATTGAGATTGAATTATAGTTGGAGGCCAGTAAATATTATGGTAAGAGTCTTTTGTTTTTAGGTATTTCAAATGAACATAACTAAGAAGAATTTCTAGTTGAAGAGCAATGATTGGCCTCTAGGTAGTGAGGATATATTTATGCACACACACGCACACACACACACGTCGTTGTCCATGTGGCTGTATGTAACCTCCTATTCTGAGTATACCTGTGAGTCATATAGTGGACCACATATCACATCAAAGGTAAGCAAGATTCATTTTCCTTTTTCTGAAAGACAATCAAGGACTGATTTCTACAATTTATATCTATAACCTATTTTTCTGTGCTCCTCAGACAGTAGCTACTTGAATTGCTAAAGGAAGCCATAAAGAAAGGCACTAATTCTGCTTCAGTGCCTTTGCCTATGTAATATAACCCTATGTTAGTTGTAAATCCTAAGATACTTCAATGGCACTTCAGGGACTATTGCATTTAAAAAAAAAAAAACCCTGTTCTCATGAAAAATTTAAAAATAGAATGGAGGTGTAATTTATTTTTATTTTGGATTAATGTAAGGGTATACACAATTAGGTTCCATTCTGTGTCTTTGTTAGGTAAAGTCCATGTTGTAGTTGAGCCCTTCCCCCAGGAGGGGTGCCATAGACCCTTACATTATATCTATTCAGTGAGAGCTCATTGGACTCTCTCCTTGTGTTTTTCTCATGTGTGGGCCTGGAGTTGTTCATCTGATAGCTTAATATTGAGTATGTTAAATGCTTGCTTTTCCATTCTTATGTTACTTTACTTAGGAGGATGTTCTTCAAATCCTTCCAGGTAAATACAAAAGATGTAAAGTCTCTGTCTCTCTTTATGGCTGAATGGTATTCCATATATATGCATACCACAGTTTATTAATCCATCCGTAGGTTTATGGGCAATGGGTTGTTTCCACATCTCAGTGATTGTGAATTGAGCTGCAATAAACATACAAGTGCAATTGAGAGGAAAGTGGAAAAAGTTATAATTTTTTATGAAAGACTTTGATAAGATAAAAGATAACCTAGAATTTGGTACTTTGTGAAAATGATAGATGTGGGTATGAGACTGGAAGTGAAGCTTAAAAGGCCTCAACATTGGGTTTGGTATAGGTTGGAAGTAAAATTTACAGTTTTATGATCTTTATTGGTAAGACTGTGATCAAAGGAAATATCTGTGAAAGGGCCAGCTAGTGGTAATTTTTAGATTTGTTTTGGCAATCTGTAGTATAAAAAAGTAAAATCAAGTACCCACCATTTTAGAAATGTCATTGAAGGGTGGTCAACTGTGTGTCAAGACCTTACCTTTCACCTAAGAAAGTCACATTCTTGCAAGTGGAAACGTAAAGAATATATTCTAATCTCTTAGGTGTGAGAAGGGCAGGTAACCAGATAGAGAAGGCAGTTACTAAAGACATGACAGTTTGTATCAAAATTAAGAAACAAGAGTTAAATCGCATCTCCTCTGAAGTTCCTGTGTTGGAAGTCCTAACCCCCAGCAGATCAGAGCCAGACCTAATTTGCAAATAGGATCATTATAGATTTAATTAGTTAAAATGAGGATATACTGGAATAGGTTGGGCCCCCTGTCCAACAGCGGTGCTGTCCTTGTAGAAAGAGAAAATATGAAGCCAGAGAGAGACGTGTAAAGGAAGAGGCTGATGTCAGGCGACGCAGGGGGAAGATGGCCAGCTGACTAGAAGCCGGGGAGTCCAGCCTGGGACAGATTCTTCTCCCACAGTCTCAGGAGGACAAATCCTACTCATGTTTCAGTTTCAGAGTCAGATTTATGGCCTCCAAAACCAGGGGGCATACGTTTTTGTTGTTTAAATTATTCAATATGTAATACTTTGCTATGGCCTTTTACACAGTGAAATTGTCATACTAAGTTTTAAAAATAATGAGTTTTCACTGAATAATAAATGTTGTTTTATCTGGTCAAGACCTCTGAAAATTCAACTCCTTTTTAGCAGAGCTCTATTTCTCTCTTGACCATTTTTTTTAAAATTTTATGTTTACTGGCAGGTTTTTGTTTTTCTGAGCCATATTTAAGTAAATGTCCTTTAAAGAGCCACTTGGAATAAGATGTGTTTCTTTTCATCAGGCTCCAGCCTTGTCTAGTATTTCTAATGAACATGGCAATTAATGTAGTAACACAGATACGTGGCAATTAATACATAGCCCAGATACAGGGTTGTGGCCTAAGAGATGCATAGCTTCTCTGGCTTTGAGATCTACAATTCTTGGACACAAATGCTGTTTGAACTTAACATAAAATAATTTCTGGACATTTTATAGTTTTGGGGAGCTCAGTTTATCTCACTATTCTAGAGAATTTTCTGATTTGAATATCACTAACCTAATTGACCTAAGTCAAAGGAGCGGGTCAAGCAGTTTATTTTCAACTTCTTTTCTATTGAAATATATTTATTTCCAAATTTGCAACAAAATAAATAGTAAAGTTCACTAACAATTCCAATAAGGGGCTAAGACACAGTGGGAATGTGCTCGGTTACTAACTGACAGCATTCTTTCTTTTTTACTTTCTATTTATTATACAGCATTCTCCTGGGTGTTGTTACACTTGGGTTTATGACAAAGTGGACTCAATAGTTTATAAAAATTGAATTTTCAAATAAATGACTACAGCACTATTCTATGTGAAGTATCTGTGTTACTACATATATATGTGAGCTGTTCTCCCCCTTTTGCCTTTGGATCTACTATATAGAAAATAAACTCTGTCATTTGCAAAGCGAGGACTTACCAACACAGTTCTTGGCAGTCATTTTAACATACAATTTCCTGGTGACAAATCTTATGGAAACTATTATTTCTAGCCAGTTTAGTTTTAGTTGGAACTTTGCACTTAACTATACATGTTGTATAGATAGTTGTTTATACCTGTCTGTTTCTGTTCACTTGCGCAATGACTTTGGAAATAGACTCCTTAATTATGAACTTTGTTTATTATTATTGTTGTTTTAAAAAGTTTCCTAGAAATCAAATTTATTGTATTTTTCAAACTGCCTCAGTGGTAGCCATCTGTCTTTGTATTAAATTGGTTTTCCTTTGTGTCTCTTTATTTCCAGAAGAACCGTAATGTTCTTTTGTAGAATCATACAGACCATCCCCTTAGTTTGTGAGTTTGATGGGGCTTGATCCAGGCCTTGTCCCCTGGAGAATTTCATCTCCCAGGCAAGCTGATGGGATTAGACAATTAGTGGAGACCTGGGCTCTCTGGTACCATATAGGAAGTGGAGAGCAACTTCATCTCCTGCTAAGTAGAGGAATATCAGTTTGTGTTTTCTGGTACACCACATGAGAAACCAAGAATGCAGCCAACAAAATGGAACTTCTAAGAGATGAAGAGAAATAAAAATCTAGTAACATAGTTTGCTTATCTGGAATTTTCAGGCATATAAGCCTATTTACATTTCCACTTAATGCCACTCCGTTAGTTAGAAACTATAAGGAATTCTGTGCATTTGGTTTCTGGAATCAGGAAGTAATATAGGTGGAAGACAAACTATAGATTAAATTGATTTGCCAAACATACTGGATGAGAATTCCTTGTAGCCTTGGTTGATAAGATACTAATGTCTGGGGTGACACCTGTAGTTCAAAGGAGTAGGGCACTGGCTTCAGATAGGTGGCAGGTTCAAACTCAGCCCCAGCCAAAAAATGCAAAAAAAAAAAAAAAAAAAAAAAAGATACTAATGTCTGTTATATAGCAGATAGATGTATCTAACAGTATCTCAGTATCTATGCTGTGTTCATATCTATTCACTTGGTTCTCAAAATTTTAGTGGAGCTAGAGCTTCAGAAGATTCGATAGAAAATTGCCAGCATATGGAAATGTTTTGACTACTGTTGTGGCTTTCAATAAAGTTCTCCAAGAAGGACACTAACCTCTACATAGGCCACCTGAGAGCAAGGAGGTAGTGAAAATGACATTGTGAAGAGAAGCTCTTTGAGCCATTGGCCAGTGACAGAATGCAGGTATGAGTCTGATGATTTTCAGTCTGACAGGACCATAAATCCTGATGCCCGTCTCAAGCTGTAGTTTATGGAGGAAAAGACAGTGGAGGAGAAAACTGCTTTCCTCCCTGAAGTTTTTCAATTTCTGAATGGCAAAGATAAATTTTTTTCCATCACACAGTGTAATCCATTGGGCTGCAACCCCAGAGCAAGGGCTCCACTCGTCCCACTGTTGCCTTGGCTGATCCAAAAGTGATGGTAGCTGAGACAGGGAGACGGTGGGCACAAAGCCTCCTGTGAAAAGGAAGAAGTTCCCGGTCAATGATCGAAATTCCAAACTTGATTACATTTTGATCTTTTAGAATCCAAAATATTTGGTTTGGGTTACTACCCCATGAAATTTTACTTCACCAATCTATACAGCCTATATTGAGATGGTTATATTTATCATCCATTTATAAGTTTCTGGAATATAAAGAACTGCCTTAAGCAAAGACCAAGAACTGTGCCTGCCAAGCAGAAATCCTATTCTCAGAGGGAAATGCCGTGAGTTAATTCTCAGAGAACCCTGGCTTCTCAATGTCCTGAATGATGTAAGGGAGTTTGGGTTAGATGTGCCAAAGGCTCAAATTCTTTGTCATGAAGGAAAGTAAATAAAGAGGCTGGAGCTTCCCTCTCTTTGCAATTATGGTCCTCCAGGTCTACACTGATTCTTCTGTAAGAATGATCTGTTTACCACCCTCAATGTGCTAAAAAAGCAACAGCAACTTAAGAGTTAGAATTATTAAAAATCCTCTATTACGGCAAAAAGTTAAATGTAGGTCAAATGTACATGTTTAACATTGTATTAATAATGGGGAGAAAGGAAATGTGAAATAATTTAGTTGATTTCTGAATCAGTGTCTCAAAATTATTTTTAATTTTTTAAATTTTAATTATAATTTGGGTACATAATAATTGTATATGTTTATGTGCTACATGTGATATTTTGATGCAGGCCTACAAGGTGTGATAATTGAATCAGGGTAATTAGGTTATATATCAAATATTTTGGTCTCAATAACTTCAATAATCAAATTTTAGTCTTCTCCAGTGATGAGAGGATGCCCTCGTTGAGAAATCCTCTAATCCTGCTATTAAAGATGACCAAAATGTAAGAGTAAATTTGATACAATAGAATCTAAAATATTTAATATGACCAAATTAGGATTCAAAGATATCCACATAATATTTTTGTTATCCAGCTATAATTTACACTTTCCAACAAATAAAAATATGCTTCTTTTAGAGATACGGAATAAACTGGTGTCAAAAATTATTCAACATATTAAAGGAACCAATAGAACAATAAATCTGGTCTAAATGAGAATTAGCAAAATAGGGATTACATAGTCTATTAAAATGCTTTATAAAGGACCGATGAAATGATCAGTCACTATGTGGCTAGTTAGACACATAGGATTAAAGTCCTAAAAGGCAGGACAATCATAGCCTGTCAGTTTCTTTCATAGTGAATAGAAATATACATTGACACGTCCTTACCTGATAGGAAGTAACAAAGATAAACATGAGAGAATTGTCCTAGATTAAGGGCTAATAAATTGCCTGGTGGCCGTTTGCCAGTTTTTATAAATACAATTGTTAGGGAACACGGCCATAACCAATAATCTCTACATAGTCTATGGCTGATCTGGAGTCACCATAGCAGAACTGAGGAGTTGTGACAGAGACCACGTGGCCTGCAAAGCCTAAATTATCTCTTTAATAAAAAGTTTGCCTCCCCTGGGTAATTAAATAACATTTAAGTAAAATAATTTTTTCTTAACAGTGCTCTCATTTTAATAATAATTTCTAAAGCGATTTCTTGGCACCCCGAATGATCTTTTTGTGTGTAGTTTCCTGCCTGTTTGCAGAGGTGTAGTGCTCTGTGGCTCCTTCCACACGCAGTCAAGCAACAACTAAGGCCCAGATAATCAGTGTCTTTCAAGAAATTTCACTTTAAAAAATCACATGATGTACTTTTAAAATTCTCTGCAATTTGTTCTTCTGTCCCAAGGCTAGAAAACCAAGTGAAAGAAATGCTTTCCACCAGATCTTCCCAGCAATAGTATAGATTTAGGATTTTCTTCTCTCCTTGAGTTCCACCAGATTTTCTGTCATTCCTTCCTACGAAAGAATCACCTTTCCTCCTACCTGGGAGGCTGCAGCCCTGGAAACTGTGTACTGAGCCCATTTCTTTAGAGGGATTCGTGGATGTTAGCTTTACATGTGGAACACAATTCTTTTTCATTAATAATATGCTTATCATTATGAACTGGATTATTATTAAACATGATGCTCCAGGGATGACCTCAATTATTGTATAATCGATATGATCAATCTATATTCCAGCATAGAGGAGGATTAAGTTTCATGGGATTTATGTGAATAGCAACATTATCATGAAAAATAAGGGGACTGAATAAAATTAATTTTTACCAAGTTTGAAGGAATCACAGTAATCCAAAAAACCCCAATTCATTAGTTTGTGAAAGTATATTCTACCAAAGTGAGTATAAAGGATACATTAAAAAAGACTCCTATGTCTGTCAAAAACAGAATATTAGAACAGCCACAACACCACCACACACAACCACAGGTAAATTTCCTGCATTCACTTATCCAGTATTTTATAATTTACTAGGACCCGAGGAAATTCTTCTTCTAGATCCTGCGATAGCCATTTGATTTCACTAAATTATTTGCTTCTGAACTACAAAGAACGCTGTGATGTCGCCTGATAGTTGCCTGAGCAGTAACAGTTTCAAGCTCTGAAACTTGTGCTCTTAGTCCATTTCTTCAAATTTATATCCTGTTTCATCCTTTCTGCATAGATGTGACACTGTCTTTTCTTAAAAGTCTAAATTCTGGCCTGGAGCTTAGAACAACACGCACAGACAAATACCAGTGGAAATGGTGAGATGAACGCCCTTATTAAAAAAAGAGACAGATGATCTTTCTCTTTCACACGAGGATAAGCAAGAAGGCAGCCTTATGTAAACCAGAAAGATGGCCCTTGACAGATACCAGGTCTGCCAGAATCTCGATTTTGAACTTTCCAGCTTCCAGAAATATAAAAATAAATGTTTGCTGTTTAAGCCACCTGATCTTGGCTATCTGTTGTAGCAGTCCAAAGTGATGGAGACACTATGGCACCTAAAATTGCTTCCCTCACACATTCTATAAGTATCCATACAAACTCAAGTTTTTTTTTTATTATAATCTTTTATACTCTTGAACAACTTGAGAATTTTCTTTAGAATAAAACTACTCTTTTCTCTGAAAAACAAAAACATAGTCTACTACATTGCATATGCATGTGTATTTGTTTATCATTATTTCTCGTATATATTTAATAAGTCAGTAGTACGTTTCACCAAATTTAACTACTATTTCACAAAGAACCTTAGGTGGTAGGTAATTAAAGATTTTTCAGCATATTCAAGCATTTTAGCAAAACAGAAAAACTCATGAATACATCTAATGACTGTCTGTAAAGAAAATTAAAAAAAAAAAGATTACTCATTAACTCCAATTAAGTACTACCCAAGGTTTTAAGTGTAAGAATTTTGAAAATTGTGTTCAAGATAACATACTACAAAGCAAAATTATTGTTAAAATATTTTCATAATTAGGGTGTAATTTAGTGGAAACTATAATTCTATTAATTCTATATAATTTCAACACTACCTTTTTTTTTTTTCTGAGACAGAGTCTTACTTGGTCACCCTTAATAGAGTGCTGTGGCATCTTAGCCCACAGCACCCTGAATGAAAATTTTGGGTTCAAGTGATCCTCTTGCCTCAGCCTCACAAGCAGCAGGGACTACAGGCACCCACCACAACACCCAGCTACTTTTTAGAGATAGGGTCTTGCTCTGGCTCAGGCTGGTCTTGAACCTGTGAACTCAGGCATCTACCCCCCTCGATCTCCCCATGGCTGAGATTATAGGCATAAGCCACCATGCCCCGCCAGTTTCAACACTACCTCTTATGTTAGAGTATATTAGCTCATCTGATCAGTAACTAGTGTAAGAAGTTTCTGAAGTTTTGAATAGCTAGTTACAACACACACACACATACACACACAAAAATTGATTAATGCATTATATTGTAAACTGGTAAAACTAAAAAAATTATAGCTGTTTTCTTTAAAAACAAATTTTCAACCTGTCTGATTTGTCTAAGCATTTAATCTGATTGACTGGATATGCCTTCTTTAGAAAAATGCTGTTGAGCTACCAATTTTTGTGAGAGGAATTTTTTAATGCATTAATTTTCCTTCTGGGTAGAAGCCCAGTAATGGGATTGCAGGATCAAATGGGAGGTCTAGCTTGAGTGCTTTGAGGTTTCTCCATACTTCCTTCTAGAAAGGTTGTATTCATTTGCAGTCCCACCAGCAGTGTAAAAGTGTTCCCTTCTCTCCACATACACACCAGCATCTGCAGTTTTGAGATTTTGTTAGGTGGGCCATTCTCACTGGGGTTAGATGGTATCTCAGGGTGGTTTTGATTTGCATTTGTCTAATAGATAGGGATGATGAACATTTTTTCATATGTTTGTTAGCCATTCATCTGTCTTCTTTAGAGAAGGTTCTATTCATGTCTCTTGCCCATTGACACGTGGGATTGTTGGCTTTTTTCATGTGGATTAATTTGAGTTCTCTATAAATCCTAGTTATTTTTGTCTGATTCAAAATATGCAAATATCCTTTCCCAATGTGTAGGTTGTCTATTTGCTTTGGTTGTTGTCTCCTTAGCTGTACAGAAACGTTTCAGTTTAATGAAGTCCCATTTGTTTATTTTTTGTTGTTGTTGCAATTGCCAGGGCAGTCTTCTTCATGAAGTCTTTCCCCAGGCCGATAACTTCCAGTGCTTTTCCTATGCTTTCTTTGAGAATTTTTATTGTTTCATGCCTTAAATTTAAGTCCTTTATCTATCTTGAATCAATTTTTGTGAGTGGGGAAAGGTGTGGGCCCAGTTTCAGTCGTTTACATGTGGATATCCAGTTCTCCCAACACCATTTATTGAATAGGTAGTCTTTCCCCCAAGGTATGTTCTTGTTTGGTTTATCGAAGATTAGGTGGTTGTAAGATGTTAGTTTCATTTCCTGGTTTTCTATTTCATTCCAAGTGTCATTGTCTCTATTTTTGTGCCAGTACCATGCTGTCTTGACCACTATGGCTTTGTAGTACAGCCTAAAATCTGGTATGCTGATGCCCCCAGCTTGATTTTTATTACTAAGAACTGCCTTAGCTATATGTTTTTTTTCTGATTCCATACAAAACGCAGAATCATTTTTTCCAAATCTTGAAAGTACAATGTTGGTATTTTAATAGGAATGGCATTGAATAGGTAGATTGCTTTGGGAAGTATAGACATTTTAACAATGTTGATTCTTCCCATCCATGAGCATGGTA
>CAUYPK010107201.1:0-10304 GCA_963574355.1 Loris lydekkerianus
AATCTATATTCAATCATTTTGGTAGGCCTGGGCAGGAGGATCAATTTAATAACAGGTTTTATAGACCAGCGTGGGCAACATATTGGCAATTTCTATCTCCCCCCCCCACCCCCCGCCCAAAAAAAAAAAAAAAAAAAAAAAAGAAAGAAAGAAAATTAGCTGGACATGGGTATTAGTGCTCCCAAGCTACTCAGGAGGCTAAGACACAAAGCTCACCTGAGCTCAGGAGTTGGAGGCTGCAGTGAGTTGTGATCATACCACTGTACTCCAGATTGGGTGGCAGAATAAGACCTCATCTCAAACAAAACAGACAAAATATGGACAGAAGGGAGACAAAAAGCATGAAAAGTTTAGGCAATAAATGTAAATAGAGCTAAGTTTTCAGTTAAGGACAAAGATTGTCAGACTAAAAGACGTAAGAGATAAAAATATTCAATTATATGCTGTTTAACATAAATTTAAAGTTTGAATGTAAAATCCTGGTAAGGTTAGTAGGTAAATTTTAACAAAGGAGAGATAATGTTTTATACTACTATGGAGCAAAATAAACAATAAGTATGACACACTCTTAGAACAAGTTACTATGTCATAGAAATTTCAACTTATTATGAAGTTAATAATAGTAAATCCAAATTTGTGTATACCCAATATATCAAAATTCATAGAAACAAAATGAAAATTTAATATATCTACTATTATAAGCATTTTAGCAATCTTTCTCAGTGTTTGACTCATCAAGCACACAAAAATATTAATAAGATTAAGGAAGATTTTTTGACACCCCAAATAACATATCTGATTAAATACACTTCTATATATAACACTTCACCAAGCATTAGGCCACAAAACATGGGAGTTGAGGATACCAGAAACAGTGCAGGGGTGTCCAACACATGGCTTGCAGGCTGCAGATGGCCCTGAATGGCTATAAATGTGGCCCAACACAAAATTGTAAACTTATTTAAAACATGAGCGTTTTTGTGACTTTTTTGGTGGAACCCAATTGCACAGTTCTTGAGCGTGAACTTTGTAGATAACAATGTCATGGTGCAATGTCATGAAGGAGCTAAGAAAATTTCACCCCAAAATATGACTCCTTGGTATAAAGATTATTTTGAATTAAAGGCTATTTATAATCAGAGTACTCTGAAGGAAGACTTTCCTCTATCTACCTAAAATCTTAAAGGGCTGCTAGACTCCTTATTACATGCTAATAGACCTCTGATAAGGTCTCCCAGGTTAATTCACAAATCAATCTGTTTCCCCTCCATCTACCCATTCCCCCCTAGCAGCTACTTACTACACCTATACTTTCCAGTTTCTCTCCCCCCTCCCTTCTAAAAGGCATCTTTAAAAGCCACTGACTATTCCTGAGACTTTGGGGGAAATCATTCTTGTGGTTCCTCCCCATGTGCATGGTATTTGGAAATAAATCTTTCTCTTATTAATCTACCATAACTGTGAGTTGATCTTTTCAGCAAACCAACCCACGGGGAACGGGCAGGTTTCCCTGAGACCCCAACAGTCACATAAAATAAACATGTATACACCCTATTTGTATGTATGCGTGGCTTCAGTTGTATGGGGGTGTGTGGTTTCCAGTGTATTATCTTCCAAGTGCATTTGAATTGACACCATCAGATGTTACATGTGCTCATGGTGACTTGGCGAGGCAGCAATTATCAATAATATTTCAATCTTCCATTTTAGCATTAGGTGTTTAATGTTATTTTAGGAGTCAGGTAATGTTCTTATTTGATTATTAAGGGTACTTCCATTCCTTGGTGGTGCCTCACACATCACCAGCCACATTTTACAACTGGCCCCCCAACCCTCTATGGGCAGCCATAATGTGTAAGGGCCCAAACCTTGCTTTCTGCTTCCCTGTCAATTTTCATGATAAAAGTAAATATAGTCCCTTTATCTATATTATTATTTCTCAAATCCAAGTATGGCTTCTACAATGTCTCAAAAGAAAACAGAACCCCAGAAAAAAAATTGGGGCTGAAAGAAGATTGTTCAATGAAAAGTCGACAGATGACTACTTTTTTGTTGAGGCAAATAGGCACTCTACTTAATTTGTAGGGAATTGGTGCAAGTTTTCAAAATCTATAAATTGAAATGGCATCATGTGCAAAATGTGCCATATTTGATGCATATGAAGGATTGTGTTGAAAGGATAAACTGGGATAACTGATAAAGTCTGTCTACTCAACAAAAATATTTTTAAAAAGTTATGACTCAGATGGATTCCATTATAAAAACTTGTTATGTGAAGAGAAGGGTAAGATCAAGAAGAGACTTCAGCCATCTTCATCTGGATCATCCTGCCCAGAAACAACTTTGCAATGGCACAGTGAATCAGGAATTCCAGGACTCAAAGAGGCCACTTCAACATCAAAGCACAGAGAGAGGGAAGATTCAGAAGGAAGTAGGGGAAGTAAGTAAAGAAGAAGAAAACACACATGAGGAGAAACCAACAAAATCCTGGCAACATGAAAAACCAGAACAGATCAACCCCATGGAGGAATCAGAAGGCAGTTAACACACAGAAGAGCTTAACTATTATGGAAATCGTCCTCAAGACTGAATTTCATAAGGCCCTAGGGATTCAATCATTGCCAGTTCCAGGAATTCCTTAAAAGTATTGATGCTGACTATGGTGTCACCATTTACTTTTCAGAAGGAAGATGATACAGTTGAGGCTAAATTTTGAAAAGATTTTTGTGATTTCCAACATGTTATTAAGTCATTTATGTTATCAAAAACCAAATTTGTGCCGGAAGTTGATGAAAACTGGCTTACAGATTTAGCATATTTAGTTGATATAACTGCTGATTTGAATGAATTAAACATGCGTCTTCAAGGTGAAAACTGATTTATCAATACAGTGTTTCAGACCACAACAGCATTCCAAATGAAACTGAAATTATGGGCTGGGCGCAGTGGCTCATGCCTGTAATCCTAGCACTACGGGGGCCCAGGAGGGTGGATAGCTTGAGCTCAGAAGTTCAAGACTAGCCTGAGCAAAAGTGAGACCCTGTCTCTACTAAAATAGAAAAACTGAGGCAAGAGGATCACTTGAGCCCAAGAGTTGGAGGTTTCTGTGAACTATGATTCCATGGCACTCTACCCAGGGTAACAGCTTGAGACTCTGTCTCAAAAAAAAAAAAGACACTGAAATTATGGCAAGCTCAAATTAAGCCAAACAATTTTATGCATTTCTACACATTGGCTAAACACAGTCCTGCGAACAGCGAAAAATACAAGAATTTGAAAACAGATTTCAATATTTTCAGGAAAAAATATTTTGGTGCATTTTTGACTCCATTTTCAGTGGACATAAATAATGTTACTTGCCAATTTTCAAGTGGAATGCATAGATCCGCAATCTGACATTCAACTAAAAGGAAAATTTGATCATGTCTCTTTTTTGGACTTTTATAGGCCCTCTCTTCCCAGAGGCAAATATCCTGTATTTTTTAATCAATCATGCCTTATTCATGTCATTGCTTTTTGGAAGTACCTACATTTGCAAGCAACTATTTTCAAGAGTAAAACATGTTAAAAATAAAACCAGAACCAAAATACCTTATGAGCACCTTGAAAACTCACTGAGAATTGCAACTACTTCCATGGAACCAGATATCGATGTGTTTCTCAAATACAATGGCAAATACCCCACTAGTTTTATGTTGCCCACTTTTACTTTTATAATAAAAGTATCAAAAGACAAAGATGTTGGGTGGCGCCTGTGGGTCAACGGAGCAGGCTGCCAGCTCCATATGCCGAAGGTGGCGGGTTCAAACCCAGCCCCAGCCAAAAACTGCAAAAAGAAAAAAAAAACAAACAAACAAAGATGTTTTATGACTTAAATATGTACATTTTCTTTTCTTTTCTTTCTTTCTTTCTTTTTTTTTTTTTTGTATAGACAGAGTCTCACTTTATCACCCTCAGTAGAGTGTTGTGGCATCACACAGCTCACAGCAACATCCAACTCCTGGGCCTAGGTGATTCTCTTGCTTCAACCTCACGAGTAGCTGGGACTACAGGTGCCAGCCACAATGCCTGGCTATTTTTGTTGCAGTTTGGCTGGGGCCGGGTTTGAACCCACCACCGTGGGTATATGGGGCTGGCACCCTTACCCACTGAGCCACCCTAAATATGTACATTTTCTATATTAGTGATCACAAACTTGGCTCCTGCTCAACAATCTTAAAAGACTCTGAATGGGCTCCTGCATAATTAGGATTATTATGTGAGGACTTTTTTTGTGTAGTGCTGGATATCACAAAAATTATGCATGCCTTCCCCCTTTTTTTCAATTTAGTTTCATTAGTGTTTGTATATTTAGTGTGTGGCCCTGTGGCCCAAGACAACTCTTCCTTTTCCAGTATAGCTCAGAGAAACCAAAAGGTTGACACCCCTGTCATAGACCATGAAATTTAAGTTTGATAGGGAAGAAAAGCAAAGCTAAAGGAAGATTCGTATGAATTAAGTAGATGGGTCTGTGAGCTGGTTGTTGAAGAACTGATGTTTTGGAATTGGTAGAGTGGGAATCCTAAAAATAATGTCAAATGGTATAGTGGCCAAATTTATTTCAGAGGTAATTAGTTTGGAGTAATTAGAAGATCCAGAGTATTGCCATGGAAGTAGATTGCTAAAATAGGGTAGAAATGGTGGGAGATAAAGAAATTAAGGTGCTGAAAGTCCAGAATGATGAATGAGTCATTAACATAGATTGATATGCCCTAGAATAGTTATTTTCAACCAATGTGCCACAGCATACTGGTGTGCCATGAGAGGATCTTAGGTGTGCTGTGAAAATTCTTAAAGTTCATGAATTAAATTATTTTTTGAAAAAGTTCAAAGTACAGTAAGTATATTCTTTTTTTACTCTTTTTTTAATCAATGTAATTTAAGTGTGTTGCAGAAGTTTAACTATAAGTTAAAGTGTGCCGTGAGATAAAAAAGGTTTAAAAACACTGCCCTAGAATGTCAAGACATGGAGTGGAAAAGAAGACTGAACCAATTGTGTATTTAATCTTCATTGAATGGAGGAAGATTAGCAGGAATTGGTAGATTCTACAACCAAAGGCCATATGATTAGAGCTGATGGCATTTCACATGCCAGTGCATGTGTAAGGTTCTACAAGTAGCAATAGGAAATTAGAAGGATACTGATTCCATCACTTGAGCCACAGCAAAATTGAATGCGGAAGAAACGGGAGCCTCCACTTGATGGTATGGCAAGAGATGTCTAGAGATAAATCTATTTAAATTAAGGTCAGAGAAGGAAGCTAACCATCAGCAAGGGAGCTTAAAATGTAGTATGGCTTTTTAAAATGTAATGGATGTCTTAAAAGGCACAATGAGATGAAGTGAGCAGTGGTAGATTCAGTGGAAAACAGTAGTTAGAGGAACGACAGCTGAATGAACTTACATCTTGAGAGGTAATCAAGGATGACAGTGATATGTGAGTTTAACTACTTACAGTTTCTGGAGAATACTGGCATTCTGTAGTGTATGGCAGCAGACAGGTGTAGGTTGATTACAGTTCTGAGAGGATTTGAGATGTACTATACTCAAGGGAAGGGATTATATCTGGCTTAAACTCAAAGGTTGTAGCTAATAGTTCTTGAGTCACTAAGTAGATATGAGGTATGCATCACCTCCCTCATTTTCATTTAATAGAGCCTTTTGAAGAGCCTAGGCCAGATATTCTGGAGAAATTCTTGCATTCTGGATTTATTAGAATGCTTCCTTGTGATTAGCTTCAGGTGAAACAAATCTAGCAAGATCACATGAATGGTAAATATATGTCCCACAGCATCACATTAGGAGGCACATTATGTTAAACTGTTCCAATATTGGTGATGTCAACCATGACCACTTGGTTAACATGGTGACCACCAGGTCTGTCAATTGTGAAGCATTTTCCCATTTGGACCAATCAGCTATAGAATAGGGGGTACAGGGATAGGGGACATTTGATACAGACCATGGTGATACATACTCAACAGAGATATGGGAAACCGGCAATAAGTCATGACTAGTTACACATATAATCCAGGTATGGTATAAATTGATAGAGCTATAAGAAAAGTGCTTATAAAAATATACATGAGGGAGCAATTTTCTGTTTGCCCAGGGTAGGGATGGGGGTTGTGCTGGAATTGAACGGAAAGCTGAGAAGCAAAGGTGGTATTTGAGAGATTTGGGCCTTTAAACATGATTTAATAGTGGTTGAAGGTGGTGAGGACATTCCAGGTAGAAAATAAAAGCTTCAGGAAAAAAAGTCAGACCTGAAACTACATGGTTCAGCTGGGAGAAAAATAAATCTTGGGTTCTAGCATATAAGATGTGTGGGAATGAATGACTGGAAATGAGGTTGGAAAGGTATACTAGGTTAGGTTATGAAGAACCTTGAACTCTATGGTAAGGAATTTAGCCATAGTTCTATAAGTAGTGAATGCTAATGAAGGATTGTAAGCAAAGGAATATACGGATTGGACTTTTAGAAAGATGAATGGATGGCAATGTGGCAGATAGGTTAAAAAGGAAGATTGGCAAAGAGGAACTCTGAGAGACTAATGAAAAGGTTTTTGTGAGGGCACAGACTAGGTCAGTGGTAGTGTGATAGGAAAGGAGGGAACTGATAAGAGAGACACCTTAAGAGATGAAATCAACAGAACTTGATGAGTGGCTACATTTGGGCATTGTAGGAAAAGTCACGAATATTCTAGGATCTCTAAGTAGGATCATGTTGATGATGATGTCTTCCCAATATAAGGAAGTTAGTAGGAGAAGCAGATTTGTAATAGGGCAGATAAGCCCTAGTATATTGAATTTGAATTGCCTCAGGGTTACAAATTTCTATCATAGTTTCATTTGATTTTTTCTCTCTTTTTTAAAATGAAGTTTCTCCCTTTCATTTTTTATAACCAAAATTCCCGTTTTATTTAGATTGAAATAAACTATACAAAATTGATTTGCTTCACCGAAAATAATAGCAATATTTTCCATATTATTTCTAGATAAACCGAAAAACACTTATTTTTAGAGCTTTTCCTGGTTTTGTTTATAAATAAAGACAAGGCAGTATATAAAGTCATGGAAAAAGAAGAAAACAATCAAGTCAGTTGTCAGTGTCCATGGCCTCTGCCAATCATGAAACAGAAATGCTCAGCACATAACCTACTAAAAAAGCTTATGGAGAGGGCAGCACCTGTGGTTCAGTGGGTAGGGTGCCGGACCCATATACTGAGGGTGGTGGGTTTGAACCCGGCCTTCGCCAAACTGCAACAACAACAAAAAAAATAGACGGGCGTTATGGCCGGCGGCTGTAGTCCTGGCTACTCCGGAGGCTGAGGCAAGAGAATCGCTTAAGCCCAGGAGTTGGAGGTTGCTGCGAGCTGTGTAGCCATGGCATTCTACCAAGGGTGATAAAGTAAGACTCTGTCTCATAAAAAAAAAAAAAAAGCTATGGAGAACAGGCTTAACAAAGGAGTGTAAGCAGTAAACAGCAACAAACTGATGTGGAGTAACAGTGGCAAGCTTTTCCATTCAAACTTTATAACTGTCCCTTGTTCCTTTAAATTCAGTTGATAAGGAAAAACTTAGACTGAAGTCCTTCATTTGATGAGCTCACAAGCGTCTCTGGCAATTTAACTGTCCACAGATTTTTTTTTTTTTGACGACTTTTTATTTATTTATTTTTATTAAGTCATATACACATAGATCATGAATACATTTATGTATATGTGGGGTACAACGTGTTGATTTTTTTATACAATCTGATGTGGTTACATCAAACCAATCAGCATAGTTTTTGCCTCATTTACTTGATTATTGTGTTAAGATATTTTGACAGATTTGACTTGTACCCTTGCAATATGCTCCATAGGTATAGTCCTGCCTTTTGTCCACAGATTTTTAATAACGAACTTAAAATTTCTACTAGTCAAAGGTCAATCATTGGCTGTATTGTAACATTTTATAAAATGTATTCCTTTGTATCATAACCTCAAAATTTATTTCTTCAAAGAATTGACCACTCAATACCTGACATAGGTCCACTGTGATAGTAAATGTTATGTCTAAAATGACTTTACTAAAACAATTTAACAGTGCCAGTAGCAGAGATCACAAAAAAGTGAAACATGACACTTTTAATACTATCTTCTGGAAGAACAGATAGGTCTTCAAAGCATGAAAGTAACAGTGGCCATTCAAGTAGGTAAATTAGGGGTGGCGCCTGTGGTTCAAAGGAGTAGGGCACCGGCCCCATATACCAGAGGTGGGGGTTCAAACCCGGCCCTGGCCAAAAAATGCAAAAAAAAAACCCCAAATAGGTAGATTACCAATGGCTAAAATATTCAATGGAGGCCTACAGGCAAAGGTATTCAGTGATTAAGTGGCCTACATAGACCTCTTCTTTCAAATATCAAATACAAGAAAAAGCCTTTAAAAATATTTAAAGTCTCAGGCATTTTCAAAGGTTTCTGAATTATCTTCAGTAAGCTCTGACTTAGTTATATGATGTTTGACATATATGTCCACCATTAAATCCAGATGGTGTTTACCGTATATACTCGAGTATATATGGTAATATCTAAATTTATGTTAAGCAAAGCCAAGTTACTTGACCTTTGGTTTGTCAAAGTGTTGCTCAAGTAGGCCTTGAGATGGTTTTATCCATTTTTATAATGCTCATTCTCAACCTTCATTATGGGAAGAATACACAGTACCTTCAGCAATGCATACACATTAGGAAAAAACTTGATGTCAGACAGGCGAAGGGCCTCGTCAATGGTGGATGGAAGCTCAATATCTTTTCCTCTGTGCTTCCATTTGATTCTCCAACAATGAAGTTTGGTTGAGAGTGTGTCAGGATTGGGCAAATCACTTCTGTACATGTCAGCATGGTGTTCCTCTGATGTATTGAATTTGAGTTGACTTATGGCTGAGGGTATTAGAGATAAGCATTTAAGAGCTTTGAGGTGCTGCTCTGAGAATATATCTTTAAGTTTCTGAATAATGTGTTCCACTGTTGGAACACTTAGGGTTTCTTTATAACTCTCAGAAGTTAGTTGAAGTCCCAACTTACCTTGCTGAGCTCTGCAGAATTACCCATGGAGCTTCATCTGAATATCAAGCTTAGTTGCCAAATTCGTGGCTTCCTCAAACCAAAACTCATGATAAACTTCAATATTTTCCATCGCTTCATTGAGTGAATGCAGTACTGCAGTCAAGGTACTGGCTGCAAAGAAGACATCAGAGGTTTGCCCCTGGAGATTTTTCCCCAAAGGCCTTTGTGAAAAAGAGGATATTTTAAAGAACAACAGTAGTAACAACAAAATCAAAATCTGTTACTGCACTATACAGGACAAATGCTCAGCCAACTATACAATTATTTCAGCTAATAGTTGTGTTAGCCTTATAACATTTAAACATAAAACAAGTGCTCGCAGGAGGTCCACTAAAATTTTAAAAGCATCATGCCTTCCTGTCCACTGAGAATGGCAAATTTCCTTCAGTTCTTTAGCTGTTTCTTCACTGTTCTGAAAAAGAATAGAAATTACATTGTCAAGTTCTAAAAACAGTTGTGCTGATTGATGGAAAAAAGAACAAACTCCCTGAATTGTTCCCAAGTCAATAAATGCTCCCATAGTAGGCACAGATTTTGCCAATATTTAAGGCACGTAGCTTACGGATGTTTCTCTAGAAGTCTAGAAGCAACAACTTTCATTTTGGAAGAAAATCTGCTGGACACAATGTAAGCCTGGCCACGACAACACTTCCTATTTAGCCCCTACTTCTCAGTTATTATAGTGTGAAATTTCACAGCCAAAATTTCTGCAGTGGCTTCATAAGGCAGGAAGCCCACAAATTCCTCTCTCAAGTTATGAGATTCATGACAACCCTCCTAGGGGCTCTTCCCTGCTATGTCCACTAAATTGTGATAAGGGAAAAGAAGCGTGAGTCTCTCACTTCCCTGAGAGTTTCTTCCCTAATGCAGTTCTCATAGATTCCCAGCATCTGTTTCTGCTGGATTTTTGAACAAAACAATGTATTAACCACTGTTGTCTCAAAGTGCTTTCTGAGGACATTTTCATTAGCATTTACCCAGCACTCCAGCAGTACTTGAAAGTTATCAGGAGTGAGAAGTGCTACTTTTATGCCAACAGATCTGAGATCGTGCAAAACAAGATCAAAACACTCCAAGAAGATCTAGAAAAGAGAAGAAAAGAAATTCTAGAAAATCCCCTGTGGACGGGCCTACATTGTTTTTCACCCTACCT
>CAUYPK010107202.1:0-33821 GCA_963574355.1 Loris lydekkerianus
TATAACCCAACTATACCACAAGACTATGAGGAAAGGACCAAGGAAGGGGAAGGGAGGGGGGAGGTTTGGGTGGAGGGAGGGTGATGGGTTGGGCCACATCTATGGTGCATATTTTTATCTATAATAAAAAAAAAAAAAAATCCTCTTTCCTTTCATTTGATCCCACAATCCCATTATTAGGAATCTACTGAGAAGAAAAAAAATTATTTTACCAAAAGGACATTTGCACTAGAATTTTTTATCAGAGCTCCATTCACATTCACCAACATGTGGAAACAACCCAAGGACCTATCAACTCACAAATAGGTAAATAAACTATGGCATATGTGTATTACGGAATACTATACAGCCATGAAGAAAGATGGAAACTTAACATCTTTTGTATTTACCTGGATGAATTTGGAGAACATCTTCCTAAGTAAAGTATCACAAGAATGGAAAAGCAAGTTTCCAATGTACTCCACACTAATATGAAAATAGTAAATCAACAACTATATACCAACCAAGAAAAAAAATCACACAATTAAATTAAAGAAGAGGGATAAGGGAAGGAGGGAGGGGTGGAGTTGGGAAGGAGGACGGGGGGTTGGTAAGGTCTCACCTAACAGGTACAATGTAAGGGTATGTGGCGCACCTCTTGGCTGAAGGGCTACTCTGCAACTTGGACTTTACCTAACAAATACAAACAATTATTATTGTTAGTACCCTTTTATTATACGTTATTTGTACCCTTTTATTATTCTGAAAAAAATAAAAATAAAAACAAATCCTCTTTTGATCCCTCAACAAGATGCTGGTATCACTCCTTTCTTCTACTCCTCTTTACAGCAAAACCTACTTTAGAGGATTGTTTATTCACACTTTCTTGTTCCAGTCTCCCATCCCCCATGAACCAACTTCGATCAATCCTTACACTCTTTACTACCTCCCAGAAACCTCTTCATCAAAGTCACCAATGACATCCATGTTTACCAAATCCAGTAGCGTCCAGCTCTCAGTCTTTATCTAAGATACACTCTGAACTGTGTTTTAAAACCTCTTTTTGAGACATGTTCTTTCTTTAGCTTTCAGGGCATCACTGGATCTCAGCCTCCATTGTAAATACCTCTCCTTTCCATTTTCTAACTGCTGGAGTAATCCAGCTCAGTTTTTTGACTCATTCTTGTCTTCATATCCTCACTGCCTGGTTTATCAACTGCAATCACATGGCTTTAAATATCAACTATAAACAAACAATATTACATATATTACACATATAATATTACATATTTACATCTCCTCTCCTACCTCTGTTTTGAACTTGAGACTTCTATACTTCAAGTTTACTAGGCATCTCAGAGTTTGTATAGTAAATGTTGAACTCAATTGTTTCCAAATTTGATCTCTGCTGTGTTCAACATCACAGTAGATGACACCAGAGTCTTGTCAATTCCCCTAGAAAATAAACAAACAAACTTGGAAATAATCCTTCACTCTTTTCTTTCCTTCTTTCTTTCTTTCTTTCTTTCTTTCTTTTTTTTTTTTTCATAGCTTGTATTTAACTCTTTTATCTCCATCTTCAAATTAGAACCAGGATCCAATCATTTCTCATCATACCAACATCTAACTCCTTAGGAAAAGCACTTATCAGCTCTCACCTGAGCTACCATTACAGCTTTCTAACTTGGCTTCTGGCTTCCACAATTGTCTCCCTATGCTCTAACTGTCTATCTTGCCAACTGACCAGAACCATCCAACAACTTTTTATCACACTTAGAATAAAGCTTTCCAAAGTTGGTGAAAGAAGGAACAAAAAGGAAGGAAGGAAGGGAAGGAGGGATAGAGAAAGGAACAAGGGAGAAAATAAGTAAGATATTCGAAAGCTAATGAATTTTTTTTTTTTTTTGTTATATAATTCTAAAGATACCTCTAATGTTCCAAACATAAGCATCATTGCAGATAAATCAAATGGACTGAACTGGAGAGGGTGCAAACAGGAAATGGTTTACTTTACTTTTTCTTCTGTCTTCAAGATCCTTGCTTAAATCTCTCTTTCCATGACTATATTTCCAGTATATGCTGGTAGCTTTCCAGGCATTTTTGATTAACACAATAGTCATTTCAGCTAAAACCATAATCATTTTGGAAATTAAGACTTAGGTGAAATTTCTTAAAATTTTAAGTCAATTTAATTTAAAACTCGGACATACATTCTGGGAAGAGTGGGTCTGGGTAGAGAAGAAGGCAGCTTTGCTTCTATATTTCCTCGCCTTCTGTCCTGTCCACTTCCATGACTGGGGAAGGGAATAGGAATATTTAGGAGAGTGGAGACAATGCATTTTTAAGTAGCTGGTGCAGTTTGTGTTTCTTTCTTCACTACCAGTGGCACCACCATGGCAGGCATCCACAAGCTGGGCTTTCAAGAAGTACATTTGTCTGTTTCCTTAGTGGTTTCTACAAGAATATTCATATTCAGGTGGCTCCTGTGGCTCAAGGAGTAGGGCGCAGACCCCATATACCAGAGGTGGTGAGTTCAAACCTGGCCCCAGGCAGAAACTGCAAACAAACAAAAAAAGAATATTCATACTGAATTTCTCAGTAATGCAGACATGTACCTTGTAAGAGTTCAGAAAAGTGATTGCGGAATGAAAGCCTAAAGACTAAGGAGATGGTTTGAATCAACTAATTGTGGAACCAGATCATAGACTAACATGAAAGTAATGAAAGTACTCAAGCTGCATTGGAGGCTATGCCTCATTTACAGAATACTAACAGTACTAAAGCATATAATAGAATGTGCAAAGTAACCACATTTGTGTTTTAAATCACATTTATAATATATGATCAATGCTTAGGGGTATATCTAAGGTTAGTAAATCACTCAGTTGACATGAAAACAATGTTAAAAGTGAATTCAAATTGGCTTGACTATGTCTAGAAATCTAGAAAGGATGGCAGAAATTAATGATTAAACAAATTACAGGAAGTAAAATTAGATCTATGTTCAATCATCAATTCCCTAGCCACCTGGAATGATGCATTTCATATTAGTTCAATCCTCTGATAATATTAACTTCATTCAAAGCAGAGAAACTATTGCAAAGATAACTGCAGTGGTTAGGCTTCTTGGGAAGTTATTCTTTTAAATAAATTTTAAATTGGCAAAATCCTAAATTGTCCAGGACACTCATTTCATACACAGAAGCAGCGAGTAATCTGTTACTTGGAAAGAGATCTCTAGGCTCTACACTCGCTGTTAGAACTGGGGCTCGGAAATTAGCTGACTGTATTTCTTACTGCATGTTTAAGGGAAAAAGCAAATAAGGTTAATAACTTTAAACTTTGTGTCAGCATGTTAGGGAAAAGGTAAAATTCAATCTCCTGGTTGTTTGCATCTTACTACAAATGGCAGTTTAATCTCTTTATTTTTACCTTTGATGAGCTTCCACAACATGCCAACCTTCCAAGGCTTTTCTTAATTCTTGCCCATATGAACCTGTTTGCTCCAATGGAAAAACTGGCTTGTCACCCTCTCTCTCTCTCAATTTTCCCCTGTGCTTGCCACTCTCAGGAAACGCCCTTTCCCTATACCTCCCTGTCATCCTTCAGGGTAATTTGAGTCATCCTTCAAGGTTGTTTTAAAAGACTTTTTTTTCTCTATGCACTGCTTATCCCAACTGAATGTGCTGTCACCCTTTTCCTAAACATGTATTTTGTTTCTATCATCCTTTTGTTCTAGGCAGTTACCATCTTGTATCACAATCTTTAGTGAACCTCTTTTTTTCCAAAAAGTATGCCCTAGAAACAAAATGTTATCATATACTTAATTGGGTATCCACAGACCCATAGTGTGTGTGTGTGTGTGTGTGCACGCGCACGCATGCATGGGTGTATGTGGATGTACAAGCAGGATTGTATGTCCGTATTTCTATTCATTTATGCAAGAGATTGATTATGTTCCTACCTGATCTCTGTGCCAATTACTATTATAGGCTACTAGGATCTAGAGATAAGTTAGTAAAAACAATTGACATGAGCCTGAACCTTATGTAGTTGATGCTCCAGTGAGGAATTTAGACTAACAGGTAATTAAAGTACAGTGAGAAAATGTCATGTAAAGTGTTCTGTGGGAGCGAATGGGAAAAGCGACTAACCCAGCCTCAAAGGAAACAGTGAAAGGATTGGGGAAGGGAAGAATTATAGGATAGGTGGGGTCACTAGAAGGAAGAGGGGAAAGAAAATAACAGTTTAAGAGAAGTAAAAGTGCATACCAGAAGGCCGGAGGAAAGAAAGAGGCTGTGCTACTCACAGAAGTGAAATATACACAGTCTGGTCAGAATGAGGAGTAGAGGGCAGGTGGGAGGGCCACGCATGTGGCTTGGGGAGAAAGGAAGGACTTCAGGGCAGAGGAAATGGCCAGTGAGATCACACGCTGGCAAAGAGACAAAGGAGACCAAGAGACTGAGCAGAAAGAAACCTTTGGAAGCTGGAAAACAGCTTCAGTGGTATGGTGGCCTGGAAATTAGATTAGACTGGGTGGGGAAAGTGAAGGAGGAAGAGGCCAGAGGAGAGGGTTGATAATGCTGTTATTGAGAGAGGCAAGGAAGGGAGGAATGGAGGAATTTGGGTTCAGAAATGAGGGAGACCGGAGCACGGTAAAAATCCAAGAGGAAGGAGCCATTGAGAAGAAATTGATGACTCAGGATTTGGGCACAATCAATAAATCAAAGTCACTTAGAGGAGAGGGAGCAATGGGATCCAGGCACAGATGAAGTGGGAGGAACGGTTAGTGTCACCTCTTCCCTTTTAAGAGAAGATGAGCTTAGATGCACATAAACGTGGAGCTTGGCTGGCAGGAAGCTGAATCTAATCTATTCTCCACATCCTCACAACTCTAACATCTTCCTCTCACTCCTCAGAGAAAGTCCTCTACTTCCTGTGAAGTTTGATATTGGGTAGACCCACAGCTTTCTGATAATTCCTTCACTTTAGAAAGAACTAACATACAACTAGGCAAAATACTTCTAGTTGGAGACTGAGGCAAAGTAACTGTAATAGAAAGTCTTCCCCTGCTAGCCCCAACTTCCCTTCATCCCAGAAAGGCCTCAGATGTCATTTATTAATATTATGAAGCTAAAGACAGCGTAGCAAACTCCAGGCCAATCCAGGACAATATTGCTATTCAAGTTTTCCTATCCAGAGATTGAATGGAGTCTAAGAGTCTGTGCTAATAATCCAGTATACATTTGTGGTCAAAATGGAAAGTTGCAAAAGCAGTACAAGGCTCTTTCCAGAAGTATTGTCCAGTTCCGTGGTCTTCACTTGAACATGTGCAAGAGTCACGGAGGGAATTTGTTAAAATGCGTATTTTCTGGCCCAAAAAACAGACAATTTAATGCAAACAGATCTATGGCAGAACCCAGGAACTTCCAGTTTTTACAGCCATGCCAAGTGATTCAATGCGGATGGTTCACTCTAAAGCACAATCTAGTAATAAGGAACAGAAAAAATGTGGGCAGAAACCAGTCCCCCATCTGCCACCCTTCAGCCTACCTCTCTAGGTCCTAGGCTAGGTTATAATTCTGAACAAAATGAAGAGCTAGCAGGAAGGAAAATAAATGAATGAACAGCGCTGCAGCCTTAAGTTGTTCATAAGAAAAGAGCCCATAGCAACCCGCCTAGCTGCGGGCTCCCTGGCTACAGGTCTGGGAAGAATGAGTGCGCACGCAGTAGGGTGTCCTGTGGTGTAGTAGGACCAACGGGTGCTGACAGGTGGCCTCAAACCTTGCAGCTGGCTCTATCTCTTCCCATTCCCTCCTGGGATTTGCTTCACTCATTTTCTCATTTATATTTTTCCCACATTTAACTTTTCTTGGCCTACACATGCACTCAAATATATTCATCCCTAAATATCAAAGCAACATTTTTCCTCAACTCTGTTCTCTAAGCTCTTACCCTATCTTTTTTTTTTTTTTTTTTTTTTGCAGTTTCTGGCTGGGGCTGGGTTTGAACCCACGACCTCCAGCATATGGGGCCAGCACCCTACTCCGTTCAGCCACAAATGCCGCCCCTTACCCTATGTTTTGCCAAGAAGCTGGTTAACAAGAGAGTTTAAGGAAGTTACTCTGTTACTCCACTCCTTACTTTCTCTTTAATCTTTGAGTATTTCTCAAAATGTAGTTTGCCTCACATTATTCTGAGATGCTTATTAAATACGAAGATGCCTGCACTTTATTCCAGACCTACCAAATCCAAAATTTTTCTGTTTGAGGAGCCCCTCAGGTTACTGGCTTCTCTTCCTCAATAGCTCTTTTGGATCTCATCTTCTCTTCTAAACTCCGATGAAGGATGCCCTCCACTCTCAAATCATGTCTCCAACAATTATCTATTCTGCCCCTATGGAATTGCTTTCCTAGTTGTTCAAAGGAATTTTCACATATATGTATGCTAATATATGTTAATGTTTTGCCTCCTTCCCTACTCTAAGGGAACCAGAGTGAGCTGTCCTTATTATAGCAATCCAACCAGGTACTCATCATGATCTCAGAAAGTAGCCCTGGGCTAAATTCTCCCACACAGAGATCACGTGACTAGTGGTGAATGTAAATAAATCTAAGTGCCTGAATGCTGTCTTTTCTCTCAAAGTGGAAGAAGTGGCCCCCAATGAGCAACACCTTGGTTAGCACCCTGTACAGACCCCTTCTGCACTGAATGTACCTGATTCCGTGACTTTTTGGGTCAATAGAACGCGGCAAAAGTCAGATGGTCAATTTCAGTGCTAGGCTTTCAGAGATTTTCCCATTCTGTTTTGTCTTTTGGTTTTAGGGTTTTTTTGTTTTGTTTGTTTGTTTTTTTTCCTATGGTGGTGGTTATTAAAAACATTCTTTACACGCCTAGCTGGCGTGAGGTGAGGAAGCAAGCAGCCCTGTGGACTGGCTTCTGTCTTGGAGACTCCTTAAGACAGGCCCTCAGAATTCATCACAGAATGTTAACTGCCTTTTGACCCTATGGAACGTAAACTACACAAACCCACCTTTAATTACTGAAGTGGAAGAGCCACCTCTTTAAATGTTCATTAGAGAATTCAAAGCAAAAATTGATTGCAATCTATCACTTGCCAAAAGCTCACTTGAGAATTATCATATCTAAGTAGGTGGCACCCCTTTATTCACTCATTTCAAATTTATAAGATGCACCTCAATGAATCCCTAACAATAAACAAACAAATAAAATAATTAAGATACATAGTATCCAGAGTTTCACTAGGGCCCACAGAGCAAAATGAATAAAGCTTAGTCCCTGGCTTAGAGAGTAACTCATTGTCTAGTAGGAAGGCCAAATAGGAACAAAAATGACAATATGATAATTACATCTGCGATTCAGAATTAGCACTTGGAAGAATTTGGGTCATTCTGCCAGCAATGGAGATACGACTAGAGGTTAAGGAAGTCTTTACCTAGAAGACAACACATTAGCAATGTTTCAAAGACAAAAAGGTGAAAAGTAAATTCCAGACATAGGACATGGCATTTACAAAGCCAGGGACACATAGGAAGCAGCCGGAGCAGAGGAGCAGGCAGCTTCAGGAAAGACCACAGTTGCCATCCTGAGGAATCTCTAACCCAGCACAGACACATCATCTTTAATTTATTTAGAATTAAATCTCCACTCTTTCCCTTATTAGTCTATGACATTAGGTAAGTTATGGAAATAGCCTTGGCTCGGTTTTCAAATCTACTAAAATGTAATAATAATAATTTATTCAAGGCACTGAGTTGTGAATAACACAGACAAGGTTCCTGCCCTCAGAGAGCTTATAACTTATGTTCTGAGACTAAAGTTGTTAATGTGCCTCGCATTGTGCCTGGCAGGGTAGAAACTCAATGACTATAAGGACCATTAATAATTAAGGAGATTAATCTTAATGGGGTGCCATTAAGTAAAAGCTTTGAGCAACACAATTAACTTAGCAAATTTTGATGAACTATTGTCACTTCAATGTTCTATACATATCTTGATATCACATTTATAGGACTCTTGGAATAATTAACAAACACGTTATCAACAAACTTGTTTAATTTTGTTTCAAACACTTATTTGACTAGAAGACTTTTGTTTCAAGTAACGCTACTAAAATCTTGTGAAACTAATGTTTTGCCAAGGCATAGAGTCATGATTAAGAGCATTCTTTGGTCTCCCAGCACTTAAAACCACTGTTATGAAAAAAAGTTACTTAAGCTCTCTATAGCTTGATTTTCTGATCATAAAAAAGGGGATGAAACACCTACTTCACAGATTGTTGTAAGAATTTAAAACAAAAAAACACAATCTCAATGCATAGTAAAGTACTCATAAACAGCAGTAACAATTACAAGTTTCTATTGCACACTTTGGGGGGACAGAAGTAATATTATAACACTTCCAGGGACATATCCAGACAAAGAATACACAAATATTTATGATAAATTCTATACTGCTATCCAAAAGAGTAACCTTGAGGATGTTGTTTTATACTATTTGTATCCTAGAATGGCCAATATGACATTCATTGTATATCTTTAAAAACAAAATATCTTCTGTGCGTAATAGTACATAGGTTTAATCCATACAAAAACAGAACCAAATAATCTCTAGTGGCCCCTTATAAATTATGAATTACAAAAAATAATTATTTAATTGTCAAATTACCAAATCATTCAGAAGCATTTTCTCCATGTCCTGTACTGACAAATAGCTAGAAAAGTAGAATGTAGAATCGATTCTACAGCTGCTTTAAGTCAACAAGCAAGTAGCTACGAGTGTATTTACAGTGATGAATGCCATAGACATGTTCCATTTCTGCAGACCCATGAACTTGTAGTTTCCTGCAAAGCAATCTATGTGAGATGAAAATACACTGCAGCTCTATCCCTAAATCTCACTGTGTTAATTTTATTCTCATCTTCATTTCATTGCCATCGATATTAACTTCATCAACTCATCAAAAAACACTATTAATACCTGAGCTTGGAACTGTGCTGCGCCGCATACAAAGTGCGGTGAGCTTCCAGATTAAACAAGTAATTATACAAATGTCCTTTAGTGCACATTTGCCACCATAAAATCTGCATGAGGGGAAAATAGCCAAGTAAGCCAAAGTTATACATTTCTAAACACAAATACATCACCTGAGTTAAAAAGAAGAGCGTTAATGAAAATAAACAGAGCTTTAAAAGAGAGATTTAAAGGCTAAATGCAGCTTGGGACAAGTTGTAACTTTTCATATCACATATGCATTACATCAAAAAGGAATGCCTTCAACCAAATGGATGGGAAAGGAGCCTCATTCATGCTGCATTATAATAATCCTCTCTCTTTAAGAAATATATTTTAAGGTCCAAGTGCTGTGGCTCACGCCTGTAATCCAGCACTCTGGGAGGCCACGGCGGGAGGATCTCTTGAACTCAGGAGTTCAAGACCAGCCTGAACAAGAGCAACACCCCCGTCTCTACTAAAAATACCAAAAATCATCAGGCATGGTTGTGAATATCTGTAGCCCCAGAGAATCAGGAGGCTGAGGCAGGAAGATGGCCCGAGACCAAGAGTTGGAGATTGCTGTGAGCTATGATGATGCCACAGCACTTTACTCAGGGTAACAGAGTGAGACTTCATCTCAAATATTAAATTAAAAAAAGAAGTAAATTTTAAGTCAGGAAGTTGGTATTAGTTCCCAAGAGCACAAAAATCATAAATGTTTTCTGTGTTGTATTTCCTTCATTGTGTTTAATTTTACATTTTTAGGAAAGGTCTGTGAAATATTAGTTAAAAAGAGGGAGGAGAAGTGAAAGCATTGAAACCCTGACATGCCTAACCTTTATTCTTGGGTAAAAACAAATCACCCCAAACAAAGACTCCACCAATAATCAAGCGTCTGAAAAGCAACATAATCATAATTAACAGTAATATATATTTTTTAAAATCTCACAGATCAGTGTACTTCAGCTCTCTCTTTGACACAAATGTCCCCTGGTTACCTTCCTGCCATAACTCTCAAAATTTCTGTCAGAATTTAACAGAAGAAAGTGAAGGAAATCTTACCAAAAATTTTCAGAACGTTCAAAGGAGGCAGGGTCCTAGTGAAGACGTAGGCCAGTGGCCCAGAGTATTTCTCTACCTAAAAACCTTTGATCTACCCTCCAGCACCCCCACCACCAAATTCCCATACTGCCCTCCGTAGCTAGACAGACTTGATTAACAAACGATAGCACGGAAAGATTAGTGAAAGATAACACAAAATGTATGTAACATAGATCACCCCACTGCCAAATTTTAATGTTCACATTTTCGTCATTCTGCGCAGTTTGCATGCTGCTCTTTGAAATGCTGGGTATAATCTATGTAGTAACCACCCTGCCTTTGCGTGAACTGTAAATATCTGCATTCCAGGTTCTCACCAGAGAGTGCAGCTAGTGGTTGCAACGTCAGTTTTCAGAAGTCTGAAATTCTAGTTGGTTTTCAAGTGCCAAAATTCTGACTTTGGATGGGTGTGCAGTTGTGTTACTTTGGGTATTCAAAACTTGCCTCACATCAGGATAATTTATGGTCACGAATACCTAGAGACTAAAAGCTCCTTAGAGGCAGAAAAAAGCTGCACTCACTTTAAAAGTATTCCAACTACTTCCTCTTAGGTTTAACCCCTTCCAAGGGATTTCATTATCATTTAATTATCTTTTCTTGGCTTCTTGGTAAATTTAAACTTGTTTTTTTTTTTTTATTAGTCATCTGCATTTTCTTCAGAACCACTTTGGGCAACTATGAACTTCCAGAAAATTCTGATGAGGTCATCACAGAATTGGAGGAGGGGAGGAAAAATTTTCAGGAGAATAAAAGAACAGTGAGGTAGGGAAGTCGAAGGATGACTGTTGAGGACCAGGTGGAAGGGGCCTTAGCAGACCCACGCCCTGGCCCTTCCCCTGGTCTGGATTCTTTTCTCTCCCTTTTTCCCTCATTTTTCCTAACATCTGTTCCATTCTCTTAGGCTCTTGCCTGTATTCCTCTGGGATTATATACTTTATCCAGAACCTCCTGCTCCTGCTCAATGGGCCCTTAAATCTGGCACTCGCCTCTCTTTCTCCCTCAGGAGGAGGAGTAGCTGAAGGCAAAGTGTGGTCAATGATAGTAAACATTTCTGCCTTAGAGAAGCGGGGGAAAGGTCTTGAAGTTTAACACAGACACCCTAGTACTGGCATTCTGTTCCAATACTACAGGCATTAAATATAAAATTGAATTGTCCTACGTTGAATTCCGATCCTGAAGCATTGTCAGAACACTAGGTTGCCACCCATTCCCCTGTTGTTTTTTGCCCCCACTCTTACAGTTCTAACATCTAAATTCTAAACTGAGGCAGAAAATCTGAAACACAAGGGCCTTCCTCACAGGAAGGAGATTCTGTGTTTTGTATGAATTGTTCCTATGAGTTATGTGTGTGTGCCCTGTCTTGGATTTCCACAGAAGACTGGGAATCTTCACTAGGGACAGTTACCTCCATAATGACATGCTGTGGATACACAGGTAGTTGGTGAAACCAGAAGGCCCATCTAGGGATGATATTCTCCAATCTCACAATAATGATTACCTCTGAGGAAGGAGGCAAGGGGAGGTGAAAGGGAGAAAAATACAATTGTATTCATAAAGTTTGATTTCTTCAAAGAGAGATTTGAAACATACTTGAAAAGATACTACAAATGTGTCAATTCCAGGAACTGAACTCTATTTTCTACAATATTCTTTTTTATGCAATTGGAATTTAGAATCCAAAACTTAAACATACCAGGAAAAGATCATATAAAACTCACTAATTTACCTAAAGGTAAATTCCCTCTTGGAAAGCATCGCCTTCTACAGCAGAGTTTCTCAAGATTTAATGTGCAGACAAATCATCTGAGGATATTGTCAAAATGTGGATTTGACTTGGGTAAGTTTGGGTGAGGCCTGAGATTCCACTCATCTAACTAGTGCACAGGTGATACTGTTCCAAGAACCACAACTCAACTTGAGTAGTAAGTCTTCATAGCACACCAGGGTCACTTTGCGATGAATGCACCAAAGAAATTTCTCAGAAGGCACAGTTCCAAGAAAAGTTGTGCTTTTCCTCAGTAACTGGTTGATTTTTACCTTGTAGATGCTATAAATTTTGTTTCCCTCTGCCTTGATCACTAGGCATCTTAAAGACAAATCTGTTATTTAAGCTGGCTGAACTGTGTCAGCCTATTTGGCACACAGTTTCATGAATTAATTTACACTTGTTTCTTTTCTTACCCATATTTTCCTTTTATTACAATTTTAACAACTATACATTGAATTCCCTCATTATATATCTATTTTGTAAACTTCTTCAGATTCTTTAAGCAATGAGGTTTGGTATATTTAAATTAATTCATTACAAAGAGATCACTGTTTTGAAAGGACTTCATAGGCTTGTGGGAAGAGGGACACGTAAAAATCTAGGTGGCCTGTGTAGATTTGTATAGGATCCATAGGAGGGGCCATCAAATTTTGCACAAAAGTACTTCATATATTACTGTCACTAGTATTATTCTTGTCATTAATATTTATGGGCACAATAATGATAGCAACCACTGATTAGATGTCTACCATGTGCCTGGCCCTGGGCAGGAGATTTCATCTGATTTACTCTTCTATCATTTATTGTACTTAATCTCATCTAAAATATAGGCAAGGCTTATAGTATCATGATAATTCAAAGGTTCAGCAATGTTACTCATGCAGCTCTGTTAGGGTAGAGCCAAATTTAAAACCGTATATGGCTAACCCCAAAGCCCATGTTCTCATCACTCAATGTGATGCCCTCAGAAGCTTCACAGACAAGAAAATGCCTTGCCTGAAACTTCAAGGTTGAGAAGGAAAGTTCAAAGTTTCCAAAGAGACTAAGTAGTGATAGAAAGGGAGAAGGAAAAAAATGAATCTAGGTGAAGGAGATAGCATGTGCAAACACAAAGAAATGTGAAAATTCAGAGTATATTTAGGATTGGTAAGAAGTTCACAATGGGGCAACATGAATTGTCTATGGGAGAAAAGGCAGATGAGGTGGGGTCAAGAGTCCAAAGAGACTTATACATCTTATGGAAGAGGTTGATGTGCATTCTGCAGGTCATGGAGAGCTATAAGAACATACCAGGCATGAAGGCGAGAAGGTTCGATTCCACTTTTTTAAAGTATCCCTTTCCAGGTTGTATAGAGGATGAGTTAGCAGAGAAGAATGGAGGGGTGGGGATGACTGAGAAGGCACTTGCCATCATTCTGATCAGAGTCTAGAATTAAGGAGAGGCCAACGGCTTTGAAGAAAGGGTCTTACTGAAAACGTTTTCAGATGTAAATTTTTAAAGACTTAATATGATTTAAATATAGAGAATGAAGAAAATGGAAAGGCTGAGCTGTAATCCACCACCCACACTCCTGGCTTAATAAACTGAGTGTATACCAATAAAAGACCAAGTGGGATAGATCAAGTGGAGATAGGAAGATGATATCCTGCATTTTAGAAGCTTTCAGATATTAGTAAGAATGTGGATAGGCAGAGCTGGAGCCAGGAAAAATCAGTGAGGCATCAAGTGTGTGTTTGTGGTCACAGAAACTACAGGAATGACAGGCATCACTCAGTAGTAAAGTGTATAAAATGAGAAAGAGACATAAAATGCCAATATTCCAGATGCATGCTGAAAGGAAAGGCTTGGAGCCTTCACTAAGAAGGAAGAGTAGAATGTGGGAAGATGATATAAGAAAATACTATTACAGAAACCCAATGTGGGTAGAGTTTAAAGGAGGGGAAATTCCATAGTATTCAACATAGTCAGTCCTTGAGTTACAAGCAGCCAACTTATGTGTAACTTGCACCCATGAACAGAGGCTATTACAGAAAGTTCCCGAGTTACAAACATCCAACTAATACATTAATTGAATTTATGAATGTGCCTTTTCCAACTTACATACAAATTTAACTTAAGAACAAACCTACAGAACCTATCTTGTTTGCAACCCAGGTACCACCTGTGTTGAGAAACCAAGTATGATAAAGATTAAAAACTTCACTGATTCTAAAATTATGCCACCTTTAGCCTTCACAAAAGCAGATTCAGCAAAACAACAGAAGGACTGAAGTGGGTAAGAGATGGAGACATGTGATGGCAACCACAGACTCAGCTTTCAAGAATTTCACCTGAAAATGGCAAGATTTGGAGTGGCTGCCCCAGGAGCGTTGCCTGGATCTCAAGGCAAATACAAACAGAGAATAAGGCTAGGGAGAGGGAGTAAAGGTAATCGTAATAATATGAAAATGCTGTTCTTGAGGTTAAAGACCACATAGAGAGGAAACCCCAAGTGCTGCTAGACATGGAGAAAGTGAATAGTTAAAGGACGACAGTAGTGATTTCAAGAAGTCAGAAAACAAGCCAATTAAGAAAGAAAGGTGCAGGAGAGATCAAAACAAGAGATGAAGATTTGGCAGTGAGAAGATGTTCAGAATCAAGGGTGAGACCATGGGGCTGGGTTGCTTTGTGCAGTGAGATTGGGGTTATTTAAGTCCATGAGAGGGATGAACTGTGAGTTGAAGGTCTCAATGGTTTCACACTGACGAGGTCACAGCAAGAGTTGAAGTACAGAAAAAGGCTGAGTCACTGGCCAATGTTCTTGTGTTGAGGAAATGAAATGTGTGGAAGGCCCAATGAGGGGAATGGAGGCTTGCTGATGGACATCGGGTTACACGAGGCGGCAGTGGAATCGCCCGCAAGGAAGCAGCAGGAAGAGGCTGCAATCCGGCTGACTCCTTGCAGGGCCCTACTGGATGGCCAGGGGAAGAACAAGCAGTGCCACGCTCTGTCATCATAAAAGGACATTCTGCAGTTAGGGATGAAGATGCGAGGCTCTGCAGAGGGGGTGAGAAATGTGTGCTGGCATCAAGAATTGTCACTCCCTCCATGCTCTGTTTTGTGATTCTGAGGATGGGACTCTGCAAAGGACATTTCTGCTTTGCCAGCTGTTCCCTGTTAAGCTTTGACATTAGAGGGCACCAGAGGGAGACTAACAGGGGGACAGACAGGGAAGGCCCTCAGTCCTCCTGTTTCTCCTGCGGGACCTCAGCAACGCAGTGAGTGTTTATGCAGAGAGCAGCAAGTGCCCCTGCCCTGCAGTCTCCTGCAGCCCAGCCCGTGCTTCCTGCTCAAAAGCATCACCCAGCCATCCAGGGTCCCTACGGGAGGTCCTCGCCCACCTTTGCAAGGCCGCTCCTTCAAATTTCTACAGTAATAACCCCAACTCTTCAAGACTGTGCAATTCATTTAACTGTGAGGTCACATAATTTAATTTCTAATAATTACTTTTGATAAATATCAATGTCTAACAATTGCCTCAAGACTTAAAAATTTAAATATTTCTGACAAACCAAAAATGCCTTGACTACAATAAGCTTAAAACAATTCTTAACATGTTGCTACTTTTGCAATTTTAAGAGAGGAACTGTTAGAAATAGAGCTGAAACCCTTCTAAACCTACCCAGGTCACATTTCCCTCTATTCTTCCTTCCGGAGTTAATCAAAATCCTAAAATTGGTGTATATCATTTAGATGCGTGTGTTTTACTGTGTACATATCTGTCTAAAACAATACACAGTGTGTTTTCATTTTTATAACTTTATAAAATATCATACTCTGTATAATTACGCAACCTACATTTTCACTTCTCATTAGGTTTTGTAGCGTTATACCTGTACTTCTAATTCACATATCTTAACTGATTTGGGGGGATTCTAGTCCATAATTATGCCACGTTTCATTTTACCAATGATTACTGCCATATATTTGAAATGTCCCATTTTTCCTGTCGCAAAATGTGCTGGAATAAACCTCTTTGTATATTGTTTGTATATAAAAACCAGAGTGGAGTTTTTCTTTGATGCCCTAATCACCATCTCCATTTTCTAGCCATTCCCAGTTGGGTTTTAGAGTATGTGCACTCTCGGATTTACTAGAATGCCCAAATACTCTCTAAGGCTATTGTGCCAAATTATACTCACACAGCCTTGTATAACAATTCCCACTGTTCCCCATCCTCAGCAACACTTGATATTTTCCAGACTTTTAATTTCTGCCAACTCAATAGATGTGAAATAATATCCCGCCATTGTTTAATCTGCATTTCATGGTTCTAACCATGTTTTAGTCTGGGATTTTTTTTTTTTTTCTTTTCTTTTTTCTCTATTAGTTTGCGTCTTCTGTGCAGTCTCTGTTCCTATCTTGTGCCTATTTTTCTAGTAGGTTACAGATCATTTACTTCTCAATTTGCATACATTGTTTGTTGGCTGTACATTAACTCTTTATCATTTATATATACCTCAAATATCTGGGAGAGTTTTACTCTCTCTTTTCCCTTTTTCATGGAATCCTTTGATACCCAGGAATTATCATTATCTTGATTTAGTCAAATACACATCCATCTTTTTCTTGACGTATTTTCTTGGCCTTCAGAAATGCTAGTCTGCCTTGAAACTATATTCTCTCCTGTATATTTTCTCTGAAAGATTGCAACTTTTGCTTTTCACATTAAGATATTTACTTCATCTAGAATTTTATGGGTTTTTTCCATGTGTCTAAACTATTGTCCCAGTGTCACTTTTTCAGTGGTTTCTCATTTCCCCACAGACCCACACAGTGAACCTGTTCTATCCCAAGTTACCTCGTATGAAGGGGTCCCCATCCAGAGTCTCCATTCTGGTCTTCTGTCTACCTGGTCTCCGTGGTCCTGCATCTGCATTACTGCAGCCTAATGGCACCAACGCCTCCTGACTCTACTTCTTCAGAAGGTGTTTTGGCTATTCTTTGTCTTTTGCTGTCCATATGAATTTTAGGATTAGTTTATAATCTCCACACAAACCCCTGTTGGAATTCGGAATGCAACAGACTCTTTAAAGTTCCTTAACGGACATTTTCTCATCTCATTCTCCCAACAAACTCCAAAAGTATTTGAGTTCCTATTCCGCACACACACAATACACTAGAAATCTTTAGGAACTCGCCCGACATCATTGGCACAGCTGAAATAAAAACCTGAATTTCTAAATGATGCTGATTTCTGTGTATTTGTTTTGCCCACGTTCTTATTTTTAAGATTGTGAATACCTGATTTTTCCACCAACAGCCCTTCAGAGCCGCCGGCATGGTAATCAGCACACAAGGCTTGCTCAAGGCTTTGGTGATTTTTAATCATAAAGAGGAGAAAAACAAACCCAAAAAAGGGCACGGTGAATAGAAAAAAAGAAAAGACTCCAGGTATTTTCTTTACCTGAACATACAGTCTTTTTCCAAGTCAGGGTCTCTTTTTCTTCCAACTTGTCAGTCTTTTATCGACATAAAACCAGGTTTTACGACACAGGTCGAAGCCACGGGGAGACTGGCTGCTTTGCTTTTGCCCTATGTTTTTAGTTAACTTGTGTGGGGTTCTGTGATAACAGCATAAAATTCTTTAAATTGACTGTGCTACTGTTTTGGGAAGATATGCTTAGAAATATTTAAAGAATTTCCTTTTTAGAAAAAGTTCCATAGAGTGAATAAAAAAAAAATGAATACCCAATTCTGAGCAGTAGAAGATGACCAAGAAAGGAAAGATTCTAAAAAGACATGCTATTTTGAGTATTTCGGTTAGAAAATATTTTCTAACCACAATCTGAAGTGTTCAGTATGAATTTTGCAAAGATTTTTTAGAAACTATGCTCAAATTTTACTTTGCTTTAATTTTAGCTTTTTTACCTTGTCTGAAATTATTTTAGACAAACTGTAAAGAAAAAGAATTTGAAATAAATATATGTTAAATAGTAAGGTCACTAACAAAACTATAAACAGCAAATTGTTTTTTTAAAAAAAAATCCCACTGGCTGAACTCACTCAAAAGCTTTCATAGTATATAATATAAAACCATGTGGTATTAAAAGGTGTTGATTAATTTGATTTTCTAAATTTGTATTTTATTTACTTTCATCTGTGAATCAATACTGCTCTTTAAAATTGTATGATCTTTTGTTGAAACAGAAAACAAATCTTGCAAAGATATTATTGTTATTACTGATAGCTAAAATAGTTTATAATTTGAAAGTGAGGTAGGAGTTCTTATGGTGTGTATGTATGTCAACCCGAAAGACAAATGACTATTACCTGTCCTTCCCACAACCACCTCCCCCAAGCAAAACCCTACATTCAATGTGTGGGAACATTTCCAAGAGACAATGTTCATTCTACTAAACATCTCCCGCAATATGTAGCTATTGGTACCTCAGGACAGATTGAAAAAAGAGAAAGGGAAACAGGAAAAGGAGCAGACAGCTGGATTAGACTGTGCTGTGTATATTAGTGATGGGTAGACTTCAAAAGACTTAGAGGTTCATTTTGGACAGGTGCCCAGAGATTCTCCGGCTTACCCCCAAACCTTCCATAACTTCTCATTTTAAAATTGAGCTAGAATTCTTTTGAGACCAGACTTTTGGTCTTCAGTCATATTCCGAACTCACAGTCCTTATGAGATACACAGACTAGGAAATTCTAAGCTTCTGAAGCCTGCAGAAAATGAAGGACTTATTTTAAATAGATAACTAACAAAAATAACATTCGAAACTTTTGAAGAAATACGGTGAATCATAAGTCTTTTTTTCTAAAGGGAGAGAAATTTTTTTAAAAAACATTTACCTGTTGAATCTAGTTTTAAGCAATGTTAACAATAAAGCTTTTGGACATTTTTTGAGGGTCAGGTGAAATCTGCATTTGTGTTCTAATTCACTTGTGAAGATTGGTAATATTAGGATTCTGACTAATGAGAATTCTCATCCATGAATTCCCAGTAAATGGAAGCCTGAGCGGCTCTCAGAGAAATCTACTGTCCTTATAGGTCTGACACATCAATGAGAGCCTGTCCGGAAGGGCTGGCAAGGAACTTTTCTGTCACTGTAATTGTAGAAACTCTTTTAAAACAAGCAGAAGGAAAATTATCTTTAAAGAATATCATCTAATTATCATGTGTCTTATTAAATGTGTCTCTCAAATGACTCACATAAGATTTATTGTTACTGGGCGGTACCTGTGGCTCAAGGAGTAGGGTGCCAGGTCCATATGCTAGAGGTGGCGAGTTCAAACTCAGTCCCGGCCAAAAACTGCAATAACAACAACAAAAAATTTATTATTACTAAAAAAACTACTATGGAAAAATTTACTTTTACAAGGAGCTGAAAATTATCTTCTGATACAATGAATGAGTAAATTTCTGACATTATCTTTGAACACAAACTATTTCTGTGTTTATGGGTATGACCCTGAGTGAGGCATGGTTTTCCTCTTTTCTAGAAAAGAAAGACCAAGGATATGGGCTGAATATGAAATGATAAAAGACAAGCACTAGTTTTTAATGTGCTCACAAGAATTTCTGTGAACAGAGTGTAAGCAGTGATCATGGGATAGGACTGTTTTCATGCCTTCATTTACGAACATACAGCTTTCTATATTCTACACTCCTCAACAGGTGTTCCGATGTCCCTCCATGATATTGCATTAGGCTCCCTATTAGGTATGAATAACAATGACTTTCTAGTGGAATTAAATGCATTAGCAAGAAGAGCAACATCTGGGACAAATAAATTTATAACATATCATACACACAGTTTTACTTCTGAAGGCTTTTCAAGCAATAATGGCTAGAGAACAACTAGCTAGGTTTATTGTTCAAAGTATCCCAATCTCTGAAAAGCCATTATTATAACAATGTATTTGTATCAGTGCATATTTTACTTAAAAATGTATAGTTGCTGCCAAAACAACAGCAACTAATTTAGATCTACAAGATCTACTATCATAAAAGTATAAAAATTAGTAACAGTTGTTCCGTGTCAATCGCATGCTGAAAGCAGATCCTCAACAGATATGAAATCTGGAATAAGACCTACATCTCTTTATAGTTCTTTTCTAGGATTTTTCCAAAGCAGACCCCATTTGATATTTCAAACCTTTTCTAAGGCAGCACTTGTAATTTGAACTATTTTGTATCATTTTGCTCCTACTTTTTAAAGCTTCTCCCGTCAGTCTTACTACTTGATTTCTAAATTTTCTTATTAATACAACAAATACCTTAAAAAGAAGACCAAAATCAATGACATCTCATAATTTTACTTATATTAGTGATGCAGACCACCTAGGGAATAGGAATAACAAGTGGAAATTAATTTCATTGTTAATTTAATTCAACATATAAACATTTTTCTCCTAACATTTCCCCAGATCCAGTCAGACGTATGAATAAAATGAAAAAAATTGAATTTCGTGATTTATCTTTTACACTAGCTTTGGAGATCATGACCAGTTGAGAGTTAATGTAAAAGGGAAAAAAGATAACAAATGATATAAATTGTACTCCAAACCACTAAGGAAATTATTACTGTGCGTCTAACCTATTCGTTCTTTTGTTAGTTAATCATTTCTGGAACACTTAACTATGTTTAGTCCTTACCTTAAGAGTCTGTCATGACAAAATGTAAATTATACTACGTGTGCATATAGAATTATGGAAAAATAAAATAATTTTCTTTTTAAATATTATACTATCCTATTCTCACACTGTAAAACAAGCTGTGAAGTACCATGTCAGTAATCCCTACACCCTTAAATATTTTTGAGCAGTATTAGCACATGACCCCTCCACTGCATTAATGTTTCATTCTCTACTGAGTCATTTGGCCCAAATAAGCTCAGGTGCTCTCTTTAACAGATAAATAAAAGGGGGATTTGAAGAGGAATGTAATAAATTACAAAAAAATAAAGTAAAATAAGTAAAAACTCATATTTTTATCCAAAACCTTTAAATCAAAGAATGTCATGGTGTATATTTTCTTTCTTTTAAATGGCACTAATGTATGCAATAGTGTTTATCCTCGCAAATTTACCCTACAAAAAAGACTGTCATACTGAAATAATCAGTAGAAAAGTGTTAGAAGCTGTACTCCCTCCATCGGTATTTAATTCACTGAACAACTTCCAAAAATCACACACACAATGTGTTTATTAAAGAACATAACCGAATAAACTGCTTTGAAAATTGCATATTGACAAGTGCATAGTTTCTTACCCCTGTCTATTTAAATAGAGGCTTCAATAAATAAACCAGTAAATGCATTTATTATTAAAAATAAATTTCTTTAAAAATTCAAATCTTAACTTATTAAAAAATATAATAAAAGACTTTTTTGTACTTTAGTATGCGAGAATTAGATTGCTTGACCTCGCTTTTAATGACTTAATTAGCTGCACTAAAGCCCAGCTGGGCCTCTGCTGACAACATAGCTAGATATTTCAATCAAGCAGTGTTATGGAGAATAAGTAATAAATGCTACCTTGTCGCCATATAGTCCCAAACCATAGTGCATGCTGGTAATGCTAAATTTGATCAGTATGCCTCATATTTCAATTAGTCGTGGTCTGAATCCCGAAAACTATGTAATGTGTACGAATTCCTGATATCAGATCCAGAGCCACAGTCTCCCACAGTTAGAAGCCATTGAGTTTGCTTTTATTAGCAGCCAATTAATGGCAAAAATCTGCATCGCTTTTAAAATTTATAGCCTCTCTTCCAGCTGCATCCACAGCCCCGGCTATACTGTATACAATCAGATCCATATCACTGTCGCAAGTCAAACAGCTGCAAACTGTATTCTGTCCACAGAAGTAAAAAATCCTTTCATACAGAAGCTTTTTTTAACCTCTTAGAAGTTCTTTTCAAAGCCCAGCAGCACTAGTCACTTTGCGACAATGAGCGATTTAATACAGAAAGAAATCCACACCAAGGTAACCTCTGGGGATGTGCTAGGTTTTCAAACGCAGTGAAACCCTAGCACTCCGACACCGCACAAGGGCAACGAAAGCCACTTCTCCTGACCAAGGCTAAGAAAATATAAACATATAAAACCTGACCCTCATACCGAGTTAACCCATTGAAGTCTATGTAGTCATTAAAACAAAATGGTATTATGCAAGTTTAATACCAAGTAACTGACATAAAATTGCGATATTCAGATTTGTATGCCCGAACCTTAGATGCTTCCCCAATAAAAACATCTGTGGGGATCACCTTCCCCCGGCAAGGAGCAGTTTATTGCATGCTTGAAGATTTCTAGACCATACTTTTAGGAACCGGACTCTTTCTGAATATGATGAGCCAGGAAATTTAGATGTGATCAGATTTAGTAACAAAGCATAATTGCTTCATATATTACTCGTGCTGGACTTCCAAGATGTTTTAGAGAATAGTTCAGCTTTATGGTGTCTAGCTTTGTACATACTATTCCTTGAGGTCTGAAATATTTGTATATCTTATCATTACAACAACATTTGGGAGAAATAAACTAGGAAGTCTCTTTCCTTGGCCTTCTCTAAAATGCTATTAAATTTTAAAATACATATTGTGTATGTTCGTATTATAAATCTCCCATATTTATATAACTTGATGGCCAAGAGATAAAAGAATTTACCTGGAAAAAGAGGAGCATGAAAAAACACTCAGCAACTTTAATACATGGCAATAAAAAAGCTACACTGGGATAATTCAAACTGCTGCCATGGCTATTTAAAGACAATAAAATCCTATTTTACAAAATTCAACTGCTAATAACCAGCATTCTTTCTAACTGCTTAAATACTGCAATAAGACTTATAATGCCACTGTGAAATCATAAGCCAGTGCTTCAGAGGTGTTGTATCTGTTACAAATTTAATCTTCACTGCTTTGTCACAACTGATTTCATCCCAGCAGCTTGGAGATGCAGCCTAACAACATTCTTGTTGTCCTGGACAACCTGAACCAAACTGCTAAATACCTGTCTGGTGTCCATGAATGATTATAATGATATTGCCTGTGGAATCTCCAACCCAACCCACCCTGAAAATGTGCAATTAGTTTGTTTCAGCTAATAGAAAGGGGAAAGTACACTGCAGGAGGCTCACAAATTACAGGCATTTAATGACAGAGGCAGAACTCTGTGCTACATTTTATGAATGACACAGTCTTGTGTTCATTGTATGTAAAATCTTCTTCCTTTAATACTTGGTTTTAGTACATTTCACAGTTATGCGATACAGGTGAATATAGGTTTGAGTCTCAAGTAATTTTTTTTTTCTTACAAGGGGAAATGTTTAACTAAATGTAACGGATCTTAGGAAACCAGTATCTGTTTGGTTTCTGCCTAAATACTGAATATTTTGGTCCTCGAAATACCAGTTTGTGAAAAATACCTATAAAGCAAAGGTTTTTGAGTCTTCCTAGGTATACAGGCGGAGCCTGGGAGGCTAATGTAAAAAACTAACGAAGGTTTATGAAGTTGTCAGACAAGAAGCTATGGAGTAGGGCACTGCAATCTCCTTGCATATTGGAGTTTAATTATAAAGCATTAGGTTAAATTCAGTTTCTCAAAGTCACTATGAAAATTTGTAACTCTCAGGGACAATTTTAGGCCTGTCAACTTGCATGTTGATTAAATATTCATATCTTATGTATAGAAGTGTGTAAATGTGCAGAAACCCATTCCCCAGTATAATGCTTCATTGTTATTATTCCCCAAGACAGAACTTGTATTTGAAATCTATAAAAATTGTTAATCCATTGTTCTTCTCATAGGGCATCTTAGTTTCTTCATTTATCTGTACTATTTTAATGCTAGAAAGCATTTCTCAGTGAATAGTTAGTTACCAAATACTATGGCTTAAATCTGCCAACCAAGAAACACAATACACAGAGGATTACATCTTTTATACGTCTGAAACAATGGTTGAGAATCCTCGGGTTCTAGCTGAAGATCACTATTCTCCATGAAATGCACATCATCATTCCCATGTCAATGTTAGACATGGCATGAACATGATCTGTACGTCCTCAGTGAATTTAATAGCTCACGTGATGGCACCAGGTAACTTCAAAAGAATGAGGGCACAATTCTTTTTTGTATTAAGGCCCTGTACAAAATAAAATATGAATGAATCATAATTAACACAAAGGTAAGAAAACTCAGTTTTCTGGAAAATTCATCAAAAAAGAATGTACTGTATATTTTACCCTTATTAGGAAAAATCACATTATTTTGAGTTTTTCTATTCCTATTTATATCCCACTTAAAAGGATTTAATGACACATTTCCAATGATGTAACTTTAAACACATCCTTTGACTGGCATGGTCGTGACATATATTAAGTTGCCCATATGCAATTCACACTTGTGACTTTTCTCTGCCATTCATGAATTATGCAATTATCCTAACTCGTGGAAGTGAGAGTGCGTTAACTGCCCACTGTCATGTCTCGTCTCCGGCTGTGTCCTTGTGCACACATCTCCACGGTTCATTATTCATGGGGGCATCAGTGCAAGTGTAAACTGTACACACATAATATGGAAATAGTCACATGTGGATAAACAGGAACTAGATGTATAGACTTTATTCCCAATAGCAAAATTTAGCAAGGAACACATCTATTCTTGCTGTGGATGCCTTAAGGTAAACAAAACGGATGCCATTGTTAGAAAGTAATAGATGCACTTCTTCAGACTCGAAAGAATGAAGACATTGCTCCGTAAACCTGAGACAGTGCCCTTTCATCTCTGACAACTGTTTTTCTAGCTTTTTCCCCCATCAAAAAAATATTCCCATCAGCACTGATTAAAATTTCACTGGGGCACTAGTGAAAAAATATCACACTCTTTCTTCCTAATCCTTACCTTTTCTCCATGCAAGTTAAGAGAATATTATAATGACAGCAGTTCATTCCTAGAGAAAATAATTTTTTAAAATAAATAGTTTGGGGGCAATAAAAATATAGTGTTTTCTCCATTGAATGTTATGGTCATGTGAGTGATTCTCAATTCCAAATTACACATCCTAACAATTTGCTCTTGGTGGAACGTAGTTCTCGGGAAGAATCTCTGATTTTAGGCTGGTAAGCACCAGTGAGCACCCACATGCAATAATTTGTGATCTAGGGAATGGAGTCCTCACCATTCCTTCTGATTTATAGTATTTCTAACAAATAGAATTGCCCTCTTGAAGTAATTCTATCTACTTAAATAGAATGAATTGGATCAGATATTCTAGTTTTTAATTTGTGTACAGTAAAGAGTTTCTTAAAAATAATGCTTCTAGCAATAAAAACAGTATTTAATGACTTTAAAAAAGAGGAAAATATTTTTCCTACAGCATAGATTTTAATTTTATTACAAGTAGTCAAATGTCCTGGTTAAGAATGTCTTTAAAAGGTTATTATACCAAGATAGCCCATTCAGGGTAAATCATATCTACCCAGGATTAGTTCCAGTATGTTTTCTATGGAAAAACAATTATTTTATAATCATCTAGGTATTTTGTTAAAAATAATTAAAATTAAAACTGGAATAACAGGTTCATAAAGAAAGTTTATTGATTTCATCATTATTATTTGTGAAAATGAATTAAATACTTAATATCATGCTAGGTACTATTTTTACTGAAAAATACAACTTTTCTTTATGATTATATATACATCTCCTTAGGATTCTTTGCTTCTTTTCGAAACAAATTCGAAACAAATCTTCATTATGCCTTCACAACTAAAAGACTTACATCATTCTCACTCAGTGTTATTAAATATTTTGTCAGTTAGGTTGTATTTCAAATTATGCTGCATTTCTCAAGTTTCAAACAAATTTCATGATTCTCAAATTTTATAGGCACTGATAATATGTAAGAATTCTATTAGTTTTAATTAGACCCCATGTGACTGAAAGGCTAACAAGAAAAATGCAAGTAAGTACAAGATCAATTTCAAAATCAGAAAGACAATAAAAAATAAACAGGTGTAACTATCCAACATTTTAAGGTGCATTACACAAGAAATACCTTTCTCTTTAGGAGAAACATTTAAAATGGTTTGATTACTGCTACAGTATAATAGAAATAAAACGTGTTAATATCTAACACACTGCATTTTTATGCATGTAAGTTGTGATTCATAGAAATACTTTTACCAAGGCAATAAAAATACCAAAGAATAATTTAGTATAAACAAGAGTTTTCATTACTACGCAGTACATTCACTTACATCACAGATAAGGTATGACCAGCAGAAGGCACTGTTACAATAAATATATACATACAGCTGCTCATTTACAAACTGGTTGGGCATTATGATGAGAGTTTCACTAACTTTTTACAACACAAATATTCTTTTCATGTAGACATCAAATTATAAATTTGTCCTATAAATAGGAAGAGTAATTCATTGCACAAATCTTTTTGTGTAATTTTCAATTGGATTTCAGCCCATTTGCAATTGTATTACCCTCATTTTTAACTGACTTAATTTGTAAAAGAATTACGTGGTCACAACTTACCACCTTTACCACTGCATTTAAGGAACGTTGCTCTCTTGAGAAAGGATTCAGACTGTTGCAGAATCAGACATAGACTCACGTAGACCTTGCTTGAGAACAAGCTTCTAGTTTCATTCTTATTAACCTTTAGAGGTTTGATCATAATTTGCTAGAGCATGCAGGCGCGGGCTTTGAATGGAACTGCTCAGATGTTTGAAAACACCTCTAATTAAATCTCTGTCAAACATAGCCCTAACAATGTTGTTTAGTTTGTGTTCGTATACGAAAGCTCTTGAACACCTCTCCAAGTTTACAAAATCCATGTTAAAGGAAGCAGCATTGCAAAAAAAAAAAAAAAAAATGTTACGGCATATGTTTGGATTTTTGTATTTCAGAGTCCTGACTACTTTATCTGAATTACAGATTTAGAGCTTTGTTATGTGTGATAGTTATGATAATATGATCACTAAAGGCACAGAGACAGGGAGATTCAAATCCCTTTGAAAATCCCTTTCTCTATTTCCTACAGCTGCTGCAGGAGTTTAATATCTGATAGAATGATGAAAAAGAACAGGCCGAACTCCAGTTTTAATAAAAATTTTAACAGGTCTACATATAGTTATGAAAAATGTTATTTGCAATGCCGATTTTTAATAAAATTTTCTAAACCAAAGAAAAAATCCCCCAGGGGAACCTGATATGAATGTGTTTTTCATATGTACTATTTAAGGCTCTTTAAAGGTTATGAAAGTGACTGATAAAATAAGTTCTATTCTATACAACACAAACCTGAATTCACTTCCGCTTTTGCATTTTCATCAGATAAATAAAGCTTTCGTTTTGTGTCTTGGATCAGAAACAAATATTATCATATTGCGTAGTTCAATTTTTATTGTTAGCAATAAAAATGCCTATTCTTAAGTAATGGTGTTTTTTAAAAAGTCAAAGCGCTGCTAACACACACATCAAAGTCCTCTAGAATCTGAGAGTGCATGATGCTAAGAAATAATACATTATAAGGAAATTGAAATTTTGTTCCTTATTGTTTTTGAAGGTGAGAAATTGTATAGAACTTGAAACCATGTATTTTCACAAGAGAACATAAATATACCAGGTATGCCGAATGAAATTTAATAATCTAAGGACTTCAGAACTTCTAAAGAGTGTTTCCATAAAGTGAAAATGAACTGAATGGAGAGTGTCATGTGGAGTGGCTCGCACAGGTGCCCGGTACCCTCAGACCCCTTCACCATGATGATATGGCCCAGGAAACAGTCAGGAGACAATAGGTCGGGTCCCCAAAAGTGTCCATGTTTACAAAAAATAGAAACAAGGTGTGTATGGGCTATCAGAGAGAGATTTTACAGCTTTGTTCTATAGCAACTATAATATATATTAATCTGTAGGCTTCGTAACCTGAAATATTTTAAACACAAACAAGGGGTTCAATTTTAATCCTTACCGTGTGTGGGTTGACATCATTACCAGAAGAGCCCCTGCATTCTAGTCAAGCACTGCTTCTCTAGCGCCTCTGCCTTTGTCATTGTTTCTGAAACATTTTGAGCACTAAAAAAGGCATTTTAATACTATACACATGTGCAATATATTAACATTAAAAATTTTTCGATAGACTTTTTGAATTAAAACTAGCTACACTAATACTAGATAACCATTCTATTCTTTACAGAGGGGTATGCAAACTGTAGCTAGAAGACGCAGTCTTTATTTTATCCCTAAATAAATATTCACTTTTGAAAACATTAAATTTATTATGCACTGAAATGAGAAAAGTAAAGCACTACTGACTTCATGACTAAGAATTGCAAGGTTGGAATATTGAGCTACATTCTAAACCTTTTGGTCCTTTTATACAGTTTATAACAGGAAATTGACACTGTCAGTGCTTGCCATATTCGTAATTCTGCCATTAACAGTTTTTAAAACAACATTCGCAATTGCAGAATCAGATCAAATTTTTTTTTTATCTAATTTATTTCCTTGATTTTTTAAGTAATTTTAGTTAAGAGACGTTTTTTGATGTGGTAGGTGGGGGAAAGTGACCATAATCAGGGGATTTGAAAAAAATTGGTGGACTCAAGGTAACAAGAATGAACGAAAGAATAATTTATTGCTGTGACCATTTCCCCTCTTGATTTCTGTATTGGGATTACAGTGGATTATCTCCAATCAAATACTATTTATCAGATATTTGTAGACATTCTTGATAAATCACATGAATAGGAAAGCAAGTGCCTGAGATGATATCAGAAATGTAAACACTTGCTTATAAAATCTATGATGCACAAAAGATGGGATGAAAACAAACATCACTAAAATTATTTTTCAGTATTAAATATATCTCAAATTTCCTACTTAACTATTTTTAAGCCATTTTAAGAAAAATGATTATTTAATGAAAGAGTATTTGGTTTCAAAGTATAAACCAAATTACAAGAGGCTAATTTAAACACTCTTTGACTAACTTCACTTCTTAAAATATTGTTAAGACTTTATAAAATAAAACTCAAGCTTTGGAGGGTTTCCAGGAACTCTGCATGAGCCATACAAATGTCCTTAGAAAATAAGAAGTCATCCTATTTTAAAAAGTATGTTCAAACCTTTAATGGAAGCCATCATAAAAGAAAACTTAACTCTTACAACTACACGTGGCCATATCAGATCACCTGGAAGTTCTATGCATCAAGATAGCTACCTATTTTGAAATAAATAGATACATGTTATTCAAATAAAATGAGATTTTTAGTTAGAGATGAATGAATGAGACTCACTTTATTCTTATAGAAAAAGAAACTACATTCTGCAAGCAAGTCCCTCTCAAGGGGGGGAAAAACCTGCAGTCAAATACAAATAAATAAAATTAATAATTTTAACTGGGTCAAATAAAAAATTTACGTAATACTTTTATTTGCTGGTAAGTATTAATAATTTAACATTTTAACAAAACTCTGCATTTTCCCCCAAATTTTGCTGCAATGTTTTGCCAGTTTATTTTGGGCTCCAGTTGCACACAGCTCCTGAACCTCGGAGCTACTCTTGTCTGTATATAGGGAAGAAATAAGAGGAGGTCTTTTCTCCATCAATGCTGTAGGCAGTAATTTAATCTAAGTTTTTAGTGACCTATTTCAAAGGATATAAGAATGCAGCATTTTTGACAAAAATGTTTATGTGTAGTGGAAAATCTTAGTTTGCTGTTTTTATTATTGAGGAATAGATGAATATTAAATATCATCTAAAATAATTTTATTGCTTAACTTCCATTGTTTCCATAGAAACCATTCAAAGTATTTCTAAGCCACAGTGACTTTAACCACGGATCTTTGTAAAATCTTTGTTAGCCTGACTGGTGAATATTTTTCTCCCGTATAAAATTTGGGGGTGCAGTAAATCATACTGTATACCTATATTTAGGATTAAAATATACAATATTTTAAAGAATAAACACATTCATATAAACACAAAAGAATGGGAGGGGAAGAAGAAAGATAAAAGTTGTCAAATAATACTAGTTTTGTTTTACTCAGAAATATGGATTTGCTGTATCTTTATAGGAAATTATCATGTGATATAAGAATTGCTGTAGGTTATTGCATATTAAGCAATTCCTGGCTTGAATTTCCTTAATGGCCTTGATCTGCGTGGTCCTGACTGAGAATACCAGTTTGCCAATTAATTACATATTTCTTACTTCATCAAATGTGTTTTTAAACCTTATAGAATTGTCTTCAAGATTGTCAAAGACTAGGATTCCCTGAGAGATGGATTTTTTTTTTTAATTTTCATATTCTAAAATAATGCCACCAGACAGCCTTTTACAAAGAAAATCAGATAACTTGGAAAACAGATAAATGAGGCTGTGATTATTCACATCACCAAAGAATTCACAGATGGCTTCATGTAAATAGGCAGCTCCCTATTTAAGTGTTTGTTTTCAGATCATTAGATACTTGACAAAGAGGCTAGGAGGGCAGAAAAATTTAGGGCTCGAGTACTGAGAGACACTGCCAATTGGAGATCAATCAGAAATGAAGAAAATAAGGAATCCTTGGAACCAACGTGGGAGTCAGAAAATACGGCTTCATATGCATGTGTGTGTGGAGAGAGGATGTATACTGCATATCTCCATGTGTTTTATGTACACACACACACACACACACACACACACACACACGCCTACACATATCTAAAGAAGCAGCCTCAACAGGGAGTAATATATCTGACAACCCAGCTGGATTTTCTAAGTTTATTATAGAGATTTAAAAATGAGTCACAGATTTTTAAACATATTTTGTTTTAAAGAGCATACACTGATGGGATATATGAAATGTCGACTTGCAAGCTTTATACAGGAGTAATTGTTACAAATCTAATTTTCTTGTACAGCGTAACTCTATTCTTCTTACCACAACAAACTTACTAAATCCTCACTGTGTACAAGGCCTTTTGCTAAATGTTGAAGAAAAGAAATCATTAGTCATTATAATAAGGGCAAAATACAATTTGAAGTGTGTTCCTCAATAATATGGTCATTGATAGGTTTAGAGATTTGCTAAATATTAAATTATAATAGGTTATGTGTGAAACAAATTTCTTTGTTCTCTTTTTGAAGATCATAGAGCTATAAAAGTATGGGTACATATCAGGTATACACATGTAGACTATCTGGAAAATTGGGGAGGTACTTAAATGGGGATGGAAAATATAACCAGAACTTGTTTTGGACTGATGCACTGATGACCACATAATGATTTGCTTTTTTAAAGAGATGAGTAACTGATCTGAGTATATTGCACGAGAAATAAAAGTAAACAGTTTAGTGCTCATTTAAAAATAATAAGCAACACATCAGAGGTGCATAAAATATTTTGCTTCGTCTTGATTTTGCTGTTTGTTTTAGTGTAAATTTGCAACCAGTGAAGAGATAGCCTTATCAATTGGGGTTGTAAATGTAAAACGACTTGTAGAAAGCGCAGTCTTCCACAGAGGTTTCATCTTTTATTAAATTTTGAAAGAAAAGGCAACACATTACTGGGTAAGGGAAATAAAATGAAAAATATACAAATTAATATGAAATATCCTCAGTTTATTTCAAGAAAAGAATTACTTTTCATTTAATTGTGGATGATAATCTCTAGAAAATTGATAAATAAAAATTAAAATTTTACTCAAAAATTAGGAGCAAATAAATTTCAAACATTAGGTTCAGCTTTTTTAATATAAGAAAACAAGTCTTAACACATGCGAATTTTTGGAAAGTTGAGATCTCTTTGCATGATTTGGTTGCTCAGCTATCCTCAATCTCCAGCTCGGGACGACTCAGAAGCTTGCATTGGTGGCTTCCTGTACTAGGGCAATAAAATGTTTGCATAGATTGTGCTTTCTAAGAATTTACCCATATTATCTCATATTTTACCCTATATAATAATTATTAATTCTTTAAAGGTATCCTGGTAACACACTTAGGTAAACCCTATTAGATTTCTGAAGTAAGTCCAAAAACTTTTAATGTTTTATTTTTATAACAAACTTTGATCTTATCACCCAACTTTATATAGGGCTCCTAAGCCAATCCAGATAAACTAGAATAAAGTGAACCTTCAATGCATCATTAATTTTTAAGTATTTGAAATCTATTTTTTCACTCCCATTTTCAACATTTAAATTGCAAACGTATCTTACTTAGAAGACAAAATCACAAAGTCACAGAAGTGTGTTATCCCCGTTCTTTCAAGCAAGGAACTGAACTTCTGAAAAATTGCTTTGAAGTCCAAGTTGTGATACTTCATTTGGATTTGGGGAGGAGGGTTAAAGAATAAAACAAATCATATAGAAAGGGGAAAATGTGTAAAAGGGAGGAAAGAAAAATAAGTTTCTTATTACAGCTAAATCATTTCAGAATAAAGAGAGATGCATTTGGCAGTAACCACTGAGACAAGGTATAATACAGCAGAAAGGCAACAGAAGACGAACACTCGTGTTAAAGGTGACACACTTCAAAGCCAGACACAATTCACAGCATGCTGAATCATTCCCACCACTCTTTTGGAGTCGTTTTCTTTATTTCAACACTATTCCATCTCAACATTCCATCACAATCTGAGCATTTCATACCATTAACAGTATGTCAATACATTCAAAATAAGCACTATGTATTTATTTATTATCTATATTTACTAAGAAATCACAAGCTCTACAAATCATGCAGAGTATTAAAATTTATATTTTTAAATAAAATTTTATTTTAGACAGTTTCACAATAATAAAATAAAACAATTATATCTTAGAAACATAAATCAATTGTAACCTTTAAATTTATTTGTTTCTCATCCTAATACTTAGGCATACACGTGTAGGGTACCTTGAATATCTGGGAAGTGCTTGAATTGAGATGGAAAATATAATTTAAAACATTTTTTTGACTAATGTCCTGATGCCCACATAAGGATTTACTCTTTTAAAGAGATGAGTAACTAGTCTGGCTATATTGCACATGAGATAAAAATAAACAGCCTAGTGCTCATTTTAAAAACTAAGCAACATATTGGGGGTGATTACAGTGTTTGGTTTGTCTTGACTTTGCTGTTAGTTTTAGTATAAATTTGCAATGACTGCTATATATAACCTGGAATTCTAGAATGCTTACAATTAATACTGAAGCTCGTGAGGGCCTTATTCCTAACAATGCTGAATTTCCTGAAGTGGGTTCACATACCTGAGAAAAATTCTTGGGACACGAAGGTTTATATTCACATCCCTTCCTGCTGTGAAGGCAGGTATTTGGGGTGCCAGCTCAAACCTACCAGAATAATGTGGTAAAGAATAGGGTCAGAAGAGATCAAACTTTCACTCTTTGCAAATGATGTAATTGTATATCTGGAAACACCAGGGATTCTGCTACAAAACTATTAGAAGTGATCAAGGAATACAGCAATCTCTCAGGCTACAAAATGAACACCCGTAAATCTGTAGCCTTTATATATACCAACAATAACCAAGCCGAACAAACAGTCAAGGACTCTATTCCTTTCATAGTAGTGCCAAAGAAGATGAATATTTGGGAGTATACCTAACAAAGGACATGAAAGATCTCTACAAAGAGAACTATGAAAAGAAATAGCTGAAGATGTTAACAAATGGAAAAACATACCATGCTCAAGGCTGGGAACAATCAACATTGTTAAAGTGTCTATACTACTCAAAGCAATATATAATTTTAATGCAATTCCTATTAAAGCTCTATTGTCATATTTTAAAGATCTTGAAAAAATAATACTTCATTTTATATGGAATCAGAAAAAACCTTGAATAGCCAAAACATTACTCAGCAATAAAAACACAGCAGGAGGAATCACGCTACCAGACCTGAGACTCTACTATAAATCGATAGTGATCAAAACAGCATGGTACTGGCACAAAA